>JAZKJV010003200.1:0-267195 GCA_037367405.1 Ottelia alismoides
GGAGTCCACACACCATTGGCCCAGGAATCAGCAATGCAGACATTTTTATCCTCTACCAAAGCGAATAAGCGAGGGAAGCGGGATGCTAGAGTCCCATCACACAACCAATCATCCGTCCAGAAGAAGTCGTGACCATCCCCTAAACGTGGCCTGAATAGATGGATAAAGTCTGGCAGAATTACATGAATACCCTTCCACAAAGCTGACTCAAACCGTACATGATGAAATTCGCCAACAGAGTGCGCATTGATCCCATAGATTCTGCGAATGAGCCTACAACACATGTCCTCTTTTTCACCCCAAATTCGTGCAGCCCACTTGAACAAAAGTGCACGGTTCATCAATTCCAATCTCGGTACACCAAGCCCCCCATCCTCCTTGGGTAAATAACCTTCTCCCATTCCACAAGGTGCATATTGTGGCCATCTGCACCAGACTTGCCCCAGAAAAACCTCCTCATAATTTTCTCCAGACGATTACGAACACCTACTGGCAGAAGTCTGGTTGATATATAGAAGATTGGTACCGCCGCTAATACCGCCTTCACTAGAACCAAGCGACCATCGTGAGAAAGCAAAGAGCCCTTCCAACCTGCCAACTTTCTTTCCAGTTTCTCCACAACCAGTAGCCAGTCCGATAGATGCGGACGACCGCGCCCCAATGGTAGCCCGAGGTATTGGATCGTCCCTGGACTGCAGGAACACCTCAACTCCACAGCGCATTCCTCCACCTCCTCATCCGATAGACCAAAGGGGATCATGCATGACTTTTCTCTATTGAGCTTAAGACCAGAGAGCTCGCCAAAGATCTCCACAACTAGCGTCATTCCCCTCACCTCAGCTGCCCCGCCCTTGATAAAAAGGATAGTGTCATCTGCATACTGGAGGACTGGAAGTGAGATGTCCCCCGAACAATAGCCCGCTGTGATACGTTGCTCCACCACAAGATTTACCATACGAGGTAAAAAATCGACTGCCAACACAAAGAGGAGCGGAGCTAGGGGGTAGCCCTGACGGACCCCACGTTGTGGCTGGAAGAAACCACCCTCAGGACGACCATTCACCAGAATTGAGTAGGATGCAGTGGTCACACACCTCTTCATCTATGATATCCATAAGTTCGGAAATCCTCTCTTGGCCATAACAGACCATAAGAAACGCCAATCAATACTATCATATGCCTTGGATAAGTCCACTTTCCATAGCACCCCACGAGCTTGCCGACACTGCCAGTCTGCGACAATCTCAGAGGCCATCACCAAGCTGTCACTAATCTATCTTCCCGAGATGAAAGCAGACTGCACTAGAGAAACAAGATCATCAAGAACCATACTGAGCCTCTCTGCAAGAACCTTAACAATAATGAGATAGATAGCATTGGAGAGATCAATGGGACGGTAATCCTCGACGCGCTCTGATGTCTCTTTCTTCTAGAGAAGGAAAAATAAGAGCTTTGTTGACTAAGTTGAATCCTGCATTACCCCTGCTAAACTCTTCCAAAACTGCAAACACATCATCTCCCGCCACCTCCCAAAACTCCATGTAGAAAGAAACTGGAAAGCCTTCCAGTCCAGGTGCCCCATTACCATTTAGAGAAAAAACAGCCCACTTTAATTCCTCCTTTGAGAAAGGCCTAACCAGAAGCTCACTCTGATGCGGTAGGAACCTGGACGCCGCTGTACCCGCCCGTCTCCATGATCTAGGCATCATTCTTCTCGAGTGACCGTGAAAGTAGCTGACCAGCGCCCTCCCAATCTCCTTTTCTCCCTCCACCCTCTCCTCCCCTACTACCACAGCTCTGATAAGGTTTCTCCTTCTCCTCCCACTAGCTACCGCATGAAAAAATTTCGTATTTGCATCTCCTTTTCTAATCCACCTCTTCCTCGATCTTTGCTTCCACTCTACTACCATCTTCTTATCATCCAGCTCAATAGCCCTCATAAAATCCCTCCTTTCTTTCAACTCTTCTTCTACCAGATCTCTGGAATCCTCAACACTATCTAGCCGGGCAATCCCCTCCTCTGCCACCTTTCTGCTCGTCCTTATGTTCTCTCTTACTTCTCGCTTGAACTCACTTAACCTCTTCCTTAGGCTCACCAGCTTCCATGATAGAAGAGAAGCCGCCAAGCCCTCCCCCTCAAGTGACTGCCAGTGCTCGACCACCAGGTCACGGAAGCCCTCCTCAAGAAGCCATGACCTCTCAAATCAGAAAAAAGAGTGATGAGGTTCCCCAATTCCAGAGTCCCAGACCAGCGACGTGTGGTCAGATCTAGATCTCGGCCTCGATGAAACAACACACATGGGGAACAGTTGCATCACCTCCGTTGAAACCAAGAATCGATCTATTCTCGATCGAGATCTAGAATTTCTCCAAGTGTACCTGGTGTCAGTTGCATCTAGAATCTCAAGCTACAAGTCCCCAACCAACTCCATGAAAGCTTCTGACCCAGGATCATGTCCGCCTCTCATCATTGGTCTATCTGTAGATAACAACATAACATTAAAGTCCCCAGCCACAATCCATGCTGTATTCAGAAACTTCGCTCTCACATCCCGCAATTCTGCCCACAGGTCCCCTCGAAGTGTGTAGTCACCTGGCCCATAAACACATGATAAGATTAAGCTAGAGCCCAAATGCTTGATGCGAAGTTCCACTGTTAGAACGAACGAGCCCTTTCTCTCTCTGACAGAGGTTCGAACATATCCCCATCCCACGCAACCGCAATGACAGAGGTTCGAACCTTTATATTTAACATAATAGACTTGTATATTAACTCATATAACATACTATATATTACAATTTCTTAAATTTTTAAAAATCTTACCATACTCGTGTTGATGACACCCTTTGGCAAACCTTTAAAATGATATTTCATGTTATTTTGCAAAAATATTATTTTTATCCAAAATTAGAGATCTTTAATATAAGAATAACGTACATAAAAACAAATAATAGTGTAACTTCGCTGAACCTCCTTTTTAGAAAAATCCTGGCTTTGTTCCTGCATCTTACGTCAGACAATTCACAACAAATATTACAAATAAATCTATCTACGTCACTTAAACTTCCAGAATATTCTACTCTACGGTGTAGTTTTTTTTCTGTTAGGAAAATATATGACTGGAATCGAACCGAAACCCATATTGACCGGTATATTTTCAAGGAGAAAATCTGGAGGAAATGTATCGTAACATGTATTGAAATGAGCTAGAGGTATTAAAGTGTCTACAAAGAAATGGACGTAGCGTACACGTAAATAGATATATCAGGAGCAAATATATCAATGATCTGTCCATTTCAGTCCAATAGACCTATACTGTGATCATTTCCCCCACTGTTATAGACATTAATGAAAATATAATACGAAACTTCACCCTCAAGAAATTTGATCGTGCTTGCGCGTGTAATTTCTCGACAAGTTCATAAAATAATCGTTTTTTAATTAAAATAATGTATCCGCCATTGAAACGGAGCAAGAAGGTGGCAGTGACAACTGGTCTTGGCGTGGAATGTTGGAAATTTAATGGAACTTACGTACGGGGACAGACCATAGTATGGAATTACTAGCTCAATTAATGTAGCACGATAGTATTACTCCTCAACGAATTCCAGTCAAGATGATTTGTATGAATCAGTAGAAAAGCAATTAATGATCGCCATGCGGATCAATATCAATATGTTAGACTCCGTCAAACACACTGAAATTGGGAAGTAAAAACCAAAAGCCAAAAGCAAAGCTCCAGTAAACGTCAACGCCCATCAGAGCCTTCCACGCGGCATTTGTATAGCTGCAGTGCGTGGTGGAATCTACGGCTGACACGGGCAGAGGAACCAAACGGTCCCTCCCCATCCACCGTTCATTCTTCTATATATGCATGGAATCTCTCCCACACGTTTTCTCCATCTCAAATTAACCAGCAATACTAGAATCGATCAACTCCCATGGCAAGTGTTCTTCTCAAAGCCATCCCCTTTGCCCTTCTCCTCTCCCTCCTCCTCTTCACGACCACGGCGGCAGCGGCGAGGCATCCGAGAAGACTCTATATCGATCCAACTGCCGAGGCTCCTCCGCTGAAAGCGGAATTCAAGACCGGGGAGGTGAATCCATGCCACATGATGATGCAACCTCCTCCCGTGATGCTAGCGACGAGCAGGCAAAGAATGGAAGAGAAGTATAGGATGTTGTTGCTCAGCTCCTTGCCGAGGACGAGAGTGCCGCCGTCGGCGCCAAAACCAAGTGGCAACTAGATATACTCCTCCCTTCTCAGAAGAACGAAGAAAGCTCCATCTTTATTGTAGAATTACATTTGCCGACACACCGAATACATGTATTATTTTTGTTCTATATAGGGTACAAATCGTTGGTCATAATCACATGTTGTAGATTATAGCAAATTCGTTCAAAATATCATGAGAAATATTGTATAATATGTCAGATGGATCAAGAATGGAAGATTGCTCGATAAAATAGTTGTCAAACATATATACATGGTGCTTGATATTAAATGCATGCATCCCTATTAATTATAAGGAAGCTGATCCTCTGCAGTAATGCAGAGGTCTGCTGTAGAATGAAGTCCACCTCAAGCCGCTCGATCTTGATCAAGCAGTTCGTACGATTTTCCACAGTATGAGTTCACGAGAAGTGAGATTTCATACAAACAAACCGTTCGATCAAGATCGAGAGGCTCGAGCAGGACTTCATTGCATTATTGCACAGGATCCGCTCGTTAATTATAAGGCATTACCGGATATATACTACTGGTGCTTGGTGAGAGGCATGTGTCTACGTCAACGTATTTGTCGGTGCGTAGAAAAAAGTGGGTGGGAATCAATTGAAATGGCCATAATAGAGACCGGAAAACCGATTTGTTGCCTTGGGATTAACGGGAGAAATCAAACCTTTTGATTTGTATGTAAGAGAATGCCAGAAAAGTAGGGATGCAAACGGATACGGATATATCCGTATCCGAACCGTCACCGTATCCGTTTTATACAGATTTTGATATTCATATCCGTATTCGTTTTAAAATGGATACGGATATGGATACCATTCTGATATCCGCAAACATCCGTATCCGTATCCGTATCCGTATATCCGTTTTCATATATAAATATAGTCGCAGATTTATTTTTAACCATATATAACATAATTCTCTACCTCCTTTTATCATATTTATATAATTTTTATGATACAAACACATTTAGTAAATTAATATTATGTGTTTTCCATCTAATTCTTATATATTTAAGTCGATTCTATAGAGTATTTCTGACATTACTCATGTGCGATCAATATCCGTTTTACATCCGTATCTGTTTTTTAAGGATATGGTAAGATAGTTTTAATATCCGTCAATATCCGTATCCGCATCCGCATCCGCATCCGCATCCGTATTAAAAAACGGATAAGGATACGGTAATACATATATCCGTATCCGTATCCGACCGTTTGCATCCTACTGGAATGCCATTGCTCGCTGTGACGAATGCTGAAAGAACACCTTTAATCGCCCCAATATCGATCCAACCATAAATGCGACGCAGATGGAAACCGCGTATCAGAATTTGAATAGAATTTGAATATAAAATTCCCGATTTCTTTAATGTGATTATTCGGAATTGTGTTGCCGGGAATCGGCGACGTCTGTCGTATTATTCTCTCGAATCCATGTGATCGAAGTCATCGAGACAAAAAAGCTTAAAGCAAAAAAATTATGCAAATAAAAAAAGTCAAAGCTACCGAACCCCCTCCAGCACGGCATGGACCCCACCCTAACGCGTTAACGGTGAGACCGAGTTAATCCGACGGCTGAGATGCGATGATGATAACAGATCCCTCCTCCATCCGCCGTTTATTCTACTCGTACTCCCAAGAGAGCGAGGCGGCCGTGCTGGACAAGTTATTAGAAGTCAACGTTTAATATCTTAGCTAATTACTACGAACGAGCATTAATAGCATTGTCAAGCTAGCCACTGATCAATGCCAATGGCAGCCGCTCAACGCAAATTAGTCGCCTTCCTCGTCTTGCTCCTTTGCTTTGTCATCGCGGTGGCGGCGGGACAGCCAAGTGGACGGATCTATGGTGTGGTGCGGTTGCGGCGGGCCGGGAGGCAGAAGTTTGAGGAGAAATATGGGAAATTGTTGCTCAACTTCCTCCCTAGGGAGTTCGTGCCGCCGTCTGGGCCGCGGCCGATTGGCAACTAGAGAAGGACATAGTCATTAGCAGAAATATATGAAGAATCTGTGAAGAATACCAGAGTGGCCAGATATCCATCAGGAACCGCTGTTATTATGTGCATATACAATGATCAATGGATATTTTTCCTTCATTTAGATTTTTGGAGTATCTGTTTGTGTGGATTGCATTAATTAACAGCAATGCTTTCTTTGCATATCATGATAGAGAATCGTCAATTCCTTAGCTAATTCATCCTAGCCCGTTACGAACCATTATGATAGTGAATTCATATATTCAGAGTCCCCACTTCTCTGGCATTCTCAAGAGAAGAGCTAAATGCTTCATCCCAACTAAGGAAGGAGAAGACACAACGCTCTTTGAATCTGTAATCTCTCTGTAACATCACATCATATGGTTGTTTTCTATATCAACTTTAGGTCTCGTCAGCTTCCCCTCACCCACGGTTAGCGGTGCACATATGGATCCAATTTTTTGTCATTGGATTGGATTTGTTTGGATTTATTACTCCTATAGATCGGATCGGATGGATATTTTACTAATCCGTTTATTTATGCATCCAATTCTTTAATCTGCTAATAAATAATTAAAAATATATAATAATTCATTTGTTGCCATTAAAGTATACTATATATTTAATTTTATTCAAAAGCTATGGATAGAAATCCTAGCTACTCTCTTTATAATTTAAATCCAATCCAACTTAAGCTTTATCCCACCACTTGCCGGAAAACCCTCTTAGCCCACCCACTAGTCCTTTTGAAAAAAAAGTAATAGTGTCTTTAGCCTTTCCAATTTCCCGAACGAAAAAAAAAACCTTCTAAAAAATTAGTACCTAAACCTAACCCCCCCTTCGGGTCCTTCCAAATGAAACACCCACTAGCGCCTCACACCTCTCCATCCTTGGACACACACAACTCTCTCGGCTCTCGTCCTCGTCCCCAACCATGCACACACATAACGGACCTCCCTCACGCATGCACAGTCAGACTCCATCCTTGACTCTCCCCAACCACCCTTACGTGTGTTGAAATATCTGAATCTACAGGGAGCGATCGTGTGATCTCACAACGCGAGACCAATCGTCGTTGAGGTGACCAAATGCGAAACCTGAATAAATTTCAACAAGTAACCCACAAGATAGATGATCAAACAATGCAGGACGACATGAGCTAAAATTTATTATAACTCTACAAATAAGTGTATAGTGGTCAAGTATATGTAGGATGTGAAACATAGGGAACAAACATGTGTAGCAATTATTTATTTATAAATAGTATATTTATGTAGATATATCTGCTATTTACTTAGTTGTGGATTTTTGAAATATTAATTTTTATATATGTTGAATATTTTATATTTTTAATTTTATAAATTGTATTTTTCTTTTTATATTTTATTTTTAATTTCTTTTTCTTGTTAGAATATATAATTAGTATATTTATATAACAATATGTAATAATATATATAATATAATATATAATATATATATATATAAGAAATATAAAATTTTAGTAAATATAAATAAAAATAGTTCTTTTTATTTTTAAAGGTTTTAAAGTATATTTATAATAATATTAGGATTAATATGTATATACGTATACATATGTATATATATTTTATATAGGGTTATATATTTATTAATATAGATAGAAATAAGGGAAAATATATAAAATATTTTTTCCACTTTTTTATATTTTCTTCTATTTTTGTGATTTTTCAGTATTTTTTTAATAATTGTTATGTATTTTTAAAGTTTAAAATAGTCCAAATTAGGAAATAAATAAATAGGTCAAATTGTTTTGAGTTTTAAAAATAGAAAATAAATCCAAATTAACTCAAAACTATTTTTCATGTGTAGTAATATATAGGTCATCACCTTGGTGAGCTATTGCCTCACCAACTAGCTAATCAGAAGTGAGCCCCTCCTTGGACATATTCCTTCTTTTGCTCCTCAGCCTATTGGGTATTAGCAACAGTTTCCAATTGTTGTTCCCCTCCCAAGGGCATGTTCTTACACATTACTCACCCATCTGCCACTGGAAACACCACTCCATTCAACTTGCATGTGTGAAGCATCTCGCCAACGTTCATCCTGAGCCAGGATCGAGCTCTCCATGATATTCATAGTTTCATTACTTATAACTTCATTGTTTGTAGACAAAGCTTCGGGATTGTCTTTCATTCCAAACTTGTATCTATGTGCTTCATATTAGCTTGGAGTTCACTCCTAGCAATATAGTCATCCGACCCTATCAATCAATCCCACATGCCTCTTATTCATTCCATTCTCATGTGATCACTGCGATGAGAAAGTCAAACAAAATAAAATAGAAAAAATTAGATTGGGTATGGGTTTAGGGATAATCAAGCTCGAACTGATGACTTGCACCATGTCAAGGTGGTACTCTACCAATAAGTTATATCCATTCCCCTTACAAATAAAACTGACTAATCCTAAAGCAAAGGGTGGAGAAAATCAACACCACTATGTCTATCATGAACAACTTAGTATCCTACCTTCTTTTTTACTATTTATTTTAAATAGTAAAAAATATAAAAAATAGGATTCAGTTGTCAATTGCTCCCATCGAAAATAGGATTGACTACGGATTCAAGGCATGACACATTCATAAAATTCGTACGAGTTTTTCGATTTCAATCTACATGGTATTATATGAAGAATATTTTGTTCAGCATGTTCTATTCGATACTGGTAGGATAAGAACTCGATCCAGTAATGTTAACGAGCAAGAGAGAGGGGGGGAGAGGAAGTAGAACCGAGTTAATATGGATAACCCTCTTCTTCTTGCACCAAAGATCTTACCATTTTTGACAGAACTGGAGCTACATCTCTTTTCATTT
Source organism: Ottelia alismoides (assembly GCA_037367405.1). Classification (NCBI taxonomy): domain Eukaryota; kingdom Viridiplantae; phylum Streptophyta; class Magnoliopsida; order Alismatales; family Hydrocharitaceae; genus Ottelia; species Ottelia alismoides. Next base: position 9,066 of record JAZKJV010003200.1, read on the forward strand.
TTTATTTAAGAGTTCTATTATGTATTATGATGCCCTAGATACCTCAAAAAATGAAATGGATAAATTTTTTTCTTAGGAATGAATCAACCCCTTCCCCCTCCCTTTCCAATTTAATAGTAATAGAAATCAATGTCCTACCGAGACAAAAAATGTATCTTGATATCCTCTTACATAGAAGGTAAAAATTGACCTCTGTGGAAAGAGCGTTTCATTCAGATCGACATGATGATCCAACTACACATTGTATTGCCAGAATTCATGTTGTATATTTGAAACAAGTTGACTTCCATTCTTTTCTTATCTCATGGTACAACCCTCTTTCCATTAAGTCCACATAGATAAAATGTAGGATGGGTGCCAATACTTCATCATTGGAGAAAGGACGCACGAATCGGCATTACTAACTAATACTAATACAACTAAAGCTAATATTAATTACTAATATAATAGAAAAGATATGTCTTTTTTATATACTTTCCCCTATTTCATTGCTACCGCGGGCCTTACATAATCGATTAGATTAGGGTGGAGCATTGGGTCGGGCCGGCCCGGACCCGACCCTGACCCGACCCGCAAAAGCCCGGGCCCGGCCCGAACCCGATGTACAGATGGGCCGGGCCCGGGCCCTCATTTTTCAAATATATTATGATCGGGCCGGGCCGGGCCGAACCCGAAGTACAAATGGGCCGGGCCCGGGCCCTCATATTTCAAAATATCATATTATAACTAAATTAGGGGACATGGATATATAGTCACAATACATCCAATATTTCCTCCATCCATCAATAGTAATACTATATCGTAATAATACATCTAATATTCATGTGTTATGGATGAATTATATCCATAACAATAAATTAGAATCAAAGTGCAACTTCATGGAATCAAAATAAGTGCGGGTTGAGCCCGGCCCGAGCCCGAACCCGACCCGAACCCGAGCCCGATCCCGCGGGCCTTGGGCCGGGTCCGGGTCCTCAGTTTGTTGAAAAAAGCGGGCCTCGACCCGGCCTAAGGCCCACGGAAAATTGATGGGCTCGGACCGGGCTTTCCCGGGTTGGGCCGGGTCGAGCCCAATGCTCCACCCTAGATTAGATCATATAGATATTAGATGTCCCTTCTTCAACACAACATATGTCATCAAAAGGACCTTGTAGGGACTCACCAAAGTATGAAAATCATGATATTTAAGAAAAAATCAATTCTATTTGAAGAGTGTGTAATTGTATGGATAATCTCACACTAACATGTTCATTTTTTTTTGGGATCCAATTCGGGATATGCCCTGTGAGGTATAAGAAAGAATTTGGAATGTAATAATATCAACTCATACAAAAGAAAAGGTTCTCTATTGATACCTATGTGATTGGGATAGAAGAAGAAGAAGAAGAAAATAAATAAATATAACAAACCTAGATTCCAAATAAATAAATTCAAACTCGAAAAGGATCTCTCTGATTCTCGAAGAATGAGGGGCAAGGGAATTAATCGAGAAAGATCTCTTATTCTAATGCTAAGATCGTGATTTGATCTGCATATGTTTGATAAAAAGAATAATATTCTATTTGATCATGATACAAAATGGAAAGTACTCAATTGAAATGTGAAACGTAGTTGAATGGTCTTAGTTACTCTTCGGGACGAAGTAGAAGAAGGGAGGATACTCTAAAAGGAGGAAAAAGATCCAATTACTTGGAAAGAATTGAGCGATGAGGTATGAGGTTCAAATCTCATGTACGGTTATGTAGAGTGACAATAAGGGTGACTTATTTGTCAAGTTTTTCACTATCACCCCCAAAGTTGCCAGCGTACGATAAACCTTTGGATTTGAAATCATTTCTTATATACATGGTATCTGCCATAATTCACAAGAATATTATGTAGTATTAGTGGGAGGAGGAAGGGATAATGATTTAACTAGTGTGAGATATCACATTGTTCGAGCAACCACAGATGTCTTCGGAGTAAAGGATAGTCAACAAGGACATTCTAGTATGATGTAGATTCTTATCCAAAACTTGTATCATTTGATGATGCCATGTAAAATACTAAAAACATGTGAAGTGTATGGCTAGTCCAATAATGAAAGTTTTATAAGATGATAAGAGGAGGCTACTATGAGATAACAGACACTCTTTCTAAAGAGTTTCGATTCATGATTTTTCTATGTCAAGGGTCCAATTTTGAAATTATTTCGGAGGTTTTCTCTTTGTTCGTGTTAACAAATAATTCAAAATACCTGGATTTTTAAATATAAGTTCAAGTCAAATAGCAATGATTAGAAGCACTTCCTTATACTATTTGAGAAACCCAAGGACTCGTCGTATGGATATGTAAAATACAAGATTTTAAATCCTAGACAGAAAATGAAGGAAAAAGATACTCAATTTAAAATGTATAAACATAATTCCATACTTGATCTCATAGATAGATATAGAGTTCTATGGAAAGTTGTATTTGAAGAAAGTCATATGTACGACTTGGAGGGGAGATCTTTCATATCTTTCGGGATCCAGCCTACAATATGGTGTCAAAAAGCCAAAATAAGTGATTTATTTTTAGCCCTTATAAAAAGAAAATAGATTCTTGAATGTCTTTCATGCTCATGTCACGTTGAGATACTACAAAAGAAAAAAATATGCAAAATCTGATCGAATTTATTGTAATCGATTAGTTAGCACATGGTTAACAATACTCTGAAATATAGAAAAAATTGACTTATTAAATTATCTATCGAGTCATCAAAAAGATTCAACAAAAGACAGAAACATATCCACCATCTATTTTTTCGTCAAGCAATTCATTGAGAAACTCCTGATATAACAGTAAAAGCAAGACGTGTAGGCCGATCAATTCATCAAGTTTCTATTGAAATATGATATACACAAGGAAAAACACTTGCCCTTCATTGCTTATTAGGAGTATCCTGAAAATGTCCAGGTAGAAATATGACTTTCCAATTAAGTTTTGAATTAGCAGATACTGCCAAAGGGAATATCGATGTCATACGCAAAAAGGAAGAGACTCATAAAACGGTACATGCAAATAGAGCTTTTGCACATTCTCATTAATCCATGAACAAGATTCATATAGACACATAGATCCATAGATCCATACATTTCGATCGGAAAAGAAACATAATTGATTGATATCTTTCTCGAAACAAACAAAAAGGAAAAGAAAACCATAAATCATAGATCAAGCAAGCCCCCTCGGAAGCTTGCTTAAGAAAGGAGAATCTTATGGAAATATCATGGAATAAGGTATGATCCTATTCATAAGAATTAACTATTCATTGTCATATCCTCCGATGTTAAATATATACCAATGAATATTACTCATTATAAATTAACCTTTCTTTTTGAATTTAGCAATGAATGTATATTCTTTACTAAAGGTTAATGTAACAATTATTTATCCATTGACTTATCAATAAATTTTGTATTTATCGCTGCTAAAGTTAACAACGATTAGAAGAAAAAGTTAACAGATAACCATTGTATGATTCATTGTGAGGGATATAGCAATGAATAAGAGGTTAGTTGGAAATTTAAAAAATGAAGCATATTTGTTGCTATATATTTAACTACGGACGATATGATAACGAATAAAAATTATTCGATGTTTTAGGTCAAATTTGTTGCAGTGAGATAATGCTACTACAAAGACAACACAAAGTGGTGCCTCCATGGTCTTATATCTGAATAAGAAATGGATGTGTAAATTACGCTATGCACTAACACGAGGATTATTGTGGTCATGTTGGAGGACCATAATCCACCCACATGCGAGCACACAATTTGCGACCATATGTAGATGTAAATACTCATTTTTACTACACCAGGGCCAGTTAGGCACCGCTATATATGACTTGTCTGGAAGAGGTCAGTGATGCCGCTGAAAAATGGAGTTCGACCACAGGTCTAAACTAGGCATTAGACGGGGCTATCAAAATATAGACTGACCTGGGGTAGGGTACATGCGGCTTTCCGCTAAAGGCTCTCATTTGACCTTTTCTATAGTCTAGTCGGGAAAGAAGCCCTTCCTCACGAAGAAGCCATTCCCACACGAAGAAGCCATTCCTCACAAAGAAGCCATCTCACTAGAGCTCGGGTCGCATCCCCATTAAATAAGACCTGCCCTTGGGGGAATATATTCTTTCACGGGAGAAAGAATGGCTAGACCCCTTGGGGGAAGACAGGGCTTAGCCTCACAAGCTAGGTGACATGTATGGTTCGCGGTCAAGCCTGAACTCCTGACTCCGAAGATGACAGGCGGTTTTTTCAAATCAAATCTTTAGTGTGAAATGTTTGTGAAATCTTTTCGGGTGATAGACCCTAAATCAGATCTGAGGTACACAGTCGATGAAATCCCCAAAATGGGGACTCCTTGGCCAAAAAATCCCCAAAATAGGGATGGCTGAGAAATAATGCCCACAATGGTCACATATCGGCAAACCATTTGCCGCGCCTCATTTCACGTGTGGCAAATGGTTTGCTGTGCCAAATGGACGGCCAAAATCTGCGCCCGCGGCGAAAATCTGGAATCCCGACCCCTCTCCTGTCCGTCCATGTAGCACGGTAAATGGTTTACCGCACCACGGCAAACCATTTGCCGATATATCTCTATTTTGGGAAATATTTTCGCGTCGTTCCCGTTTCGATCAAATTCATCCCATTTCGATAGATGCTATTCTGGGGCTCAGAATTACATTTCGACGCCTCAGATGCCGAAACGAATCCATCTCTTTGAATACGAGAATCACTTCTACAAGTCAAAAGAAAAGCATGTTAACCTAAAACAGGGAACCCAAGTAGGAAGAAACAAAATATTTGCCAGGGATTTCACGTCAGGAAAAGAGAAACACAAGTATTTAGAGCGAAAAAAACAACATAAAGGCCAAAGTCAACCCCACCTAATTCTGTTCTCCCCTTCAAACAAGGCACTGGATTTCCTCTGCGTGAGAATTTTTTCCTGCTCTGATTATACCTCCATCAGTGTTGCCATCGAACTTAGACTTCAACCACCGATCCTACCTCTTTATTTCTTTCTGTAGGACAACGTGATAGAGAACTGTCTGACCTCTTGACCAATTCCAGACGCGTCTCCCAAATAATTTCCAAAACAAAGTGCAGAGATTCAACATAAATGAAGAAATTCCTACGCAACTAACCTTCAGCGCAGTTTTCCTGTATGATACGATGTCGCGGTAGACCTGTTTTCTTTCAGAAGTCATGATCAACATGGTGCATGTTTTTTCTAAGCAAATTGCAAGCCATAAGAATGTGGAATTCTTACGTCATACGGATCCGAGTCAATGATAATATTCCAAGTCAGCTCGATCTTCCCAATTCAAACTACACGCTTTGCTCAGCTTACATTCTCCTCCCACTTCACATATATAAACAGCCCCCATGAGCAAAAACAAGTATATCTCATTATATTTGACTTCCACAAATGGCAGCACCCTCGAGCAAAACCACCCTCTCCCTTCTCTTCTTGCTCCTGCTTCTCGCGATGGTCGCGACTTCAGGAGCGAGGCCTTTGAGCAGCAGCCTGCGGTCTCCTTTAGTGTTGGAGACGACGGTGCTTGAACGCAAGGGAAACGTTGAATTGGTTGTGGTTGGTGTGGAGAAGATATGGTCGAGGAAGCTGGCCGTGAAATATGGGCCTCTACTGTTCAATGCTCTTCCCCGGAGCGACGTGCCGCCTTCGGGTCCGATCGACGGAGGGAATAGCAGCAGAGGCTGAGCTCCGGCACTTGCTGGATTTCCATCATAAATTATACAGGGATCGATTTGTTTGGTTCAGTCTTTTTTAAAATTAATTCATCAGGTGTTACCAGAACATAGGGTTCCAAATTAACCAATACATAAAAGTAAGATTTGACGGGAAGCCAATTATAAATGGTCTTTTGGATGGTTTTGCTGTTTGGTTAACCTCGACCAGGGTTGGTCCTAGGCATAGTTTTGAAGTGCAATTGTCTATGATTCATTAACTTTTGGAGGTCAGCATTATATGTGATATGACTTTTAGTTTAAGAATAAAATAACATCTGTCTGACTGTTCTTATAAATTTGAATTTTTCAGTGAACCAAATCACTAAAAAATTAGCCCTTACTGATTTGAATTCTCGGTGAATAACTCAATGTTAAAATCAAAAAAAATAATAAGATTATGTAAAGGCTGATTGTTCTCTAAAAATAAAATCTTTCATTTTATACTTGATGGTAAACACACTAAGGATAATTTACTCTTAGCAAAAAAAATGTAAGAGCCATTTTTTTCTTTTGCCTGGGGCCCATGAAATGTTAAGTACGGCACTGACCTCAGTGTCGCGGTGATTCCAAGGTTTGTCATATTCCGATATTAACAGAGGTAGGTATCATGCTACTGTTGTGATTGGATCATGTTAGAATATAATACCAAAATCAATAATGGAAAATTCACATATAAAATAAGAGAATATGTAACGCGGTTATATCTCGTACAATTGCATATGATTAGACATGACAGGAGCACTCGGATTCTCTGATGTACAGCAAAGTGCTGTAACGGCAGAGATCAGGATCCAGCGGTACGCATTCACGGTTGTGGTGGCCCTGGTGGGCCAATGCACGCTACAGCGAAGGATCAGCGCCCTGCATGTTATTGTGTATTCATTGTTTTTTTTTGAAGCCAAGAAAAGGGGGATACACTCGATGGTGCTCACCTCAATATATTAAGAGGAAAAAGGAAAGGGTACAAACAAGAAAATAAACATAGCCACCCAGCGTAGGAGGCAAGTAGCCTCCAGAACTGGGCGGTCAGCAACAAAAGAAAACAGGAAAGCAATCACATTAAACAAGACACCAGTCAGCCACCAAAGCCCTCACACGACAGATCACGTTCTCCAGATAAAACCGTTGCCCAGAGAAAAGGGCCTCGTTGCGAGCAAGCCAAATCGACCACAAACAAGCCACCGGCGCAAGAAAGCGCCTCTTCTCCAACCGCCTATTCAAGAAGATGGAGTCGCAGAAGGACTCCACATCACGAGCAAGCATCCAATCCACGAAGGGGTCATGCCACAACTCCCAGACCAAGGGGCAGAGGAAGAGTATATGGTCCAGGGTTTCCACATTAGAATCGCACATGCCGCAAATATTGGAGACCGAATGGATCAACCTGGCACAGCGATCGCGCGTCAAAAGCCTCTTTCTGCGGACAAGCCAAAGGAAAAAGACAACACGTAGTGGTAATCCCAAGCTCCAGAAGTAGCCGCAGTCCCGAACCATAGAGTCCGAACTAGGAGGCGAAGAGCCAAGCAAGGATGCGTAGGCCTTCCTAGTCGAGAAGTCACCGTCCCTCCAAACCCAGTGATCCAAGCCACCAGAAGGAGAGTCTGCATGAGCAAGAACGTTCATCAAAGATAGAAAATCAATAAATCTCTAATCCGAGAAGGTACCCAGAAAGCGAGGAGACCAAGAAGCGTTAATCCAGCAGGAAGCGACGGAGGCGTCCTTATTTTCCGCCAGAGCGAAGAGACGAGGGAACCGTTGGGAAAGAGGCTCCCCCACCCAGGAATCATTCCAGAAAGAGAAATCACGGCCGTCACCCAAAATAGGTTTAAAGGATGTTCTGTACTTCACAAAAACCTCCTGAAGACTGCGCCAAAAAGGAGTGCTTCTCCCCACCACTCCCGAACCTCCCTCGCCAGCCCACGCCCGGCCGTGAATCTCCCTCAAGATGCCAATGAAAAAGCTACCTTCTCTTCCCCAGACCCTGAAAGCCCACTTAAGGAAGAACGCATCATTGATCAGTCTGAGACGCCTAATTCCCAAACCACCTGCCAACTTCTCCCTCACCACCTCCTCCCAAGCGATCAGGTGAATCCCCCGCCCACCTCCTCCCAAGCCACCCGATTTTCCCCATAAGAACCTCTTGAAGCAAGACTCAAGCCTATTGCAAATCCCAGCAGGCAACCGACGCGTCGACAAAAAATGAACTGGGATGGCGGCAAGGACCGAGCGAAGAAGAACCAATCTACCTCCTTTCGAAAGAAGCATCGCCCGCCAACTAGCCAATCTCGCTTCCACCTTCTCCACCACCGCGCTCCAGTCCTTCAGTCTAGGCCTCCCGACCACCAAGGGAATGCCTAGGTACTCCAGTGGCAGGCTGCCCAAAGCAGAACCCAAAATGTTCGCGAAATCCGAAGCCCTCGACTCCGTGACACCAAAAGTAATAACCTTAGATTTGTTGCCGTTTATGTGTAGGCCCGAAAGTTCGCTGAAAAGGTCTAAGGTCGTCGACATGGCCGCAACTTCCAAATCACCACCTTCGATGAAGCACAAAGTGTCATTCGCGAATTGAATTAGCGGCACGGAAATGGTCCCCTTAGAAAAGCCCTTGGAGAGGCCCACATCAACCACCCGGTCCACCATTCGAGCCAAGACATCCGAAGCAATCACGAATAGAAGCGGGGCCAGAGGTCAGCCCTGTCGAAGGCCCCGACGCGGTTGAAAGCTCCCCCCTTCCAAACCGTCGTTAAGCAAAAGAGAAAAGGATATTGTCGTTACGCAGCGCCGCATCCACGAGATCCACAAGTCGGGGAAACCATGCCTCTTAAGAACCGACCAAAGAAAAACCCAATCGATGCTATCGTAGGCTTTAGCAAAATCAATCTTCCAAAGAACTCCTTGACGTCACGAGGCTTTCCAATCCGCCACCAGCTCCAACGCAACCACAATACAATCCGATATTTGTCTCCCTTTGATGAATGCCGCCTGGACGGGGGAGACAAGCGAGTCAAGCACCTTAGATAGTCTCCTGGCTAGGACTTTAGCCACGATTAAATAAATGGCATTAGAAATGGAGATGGGGCGAAAATCCCCAATGTCCTCCGCCGCCTCCTTTTTAGGAATCAAGAGCAATAAAGCTCTATTTAGTCTATCAAAGCCCGCATTTCCGCCACAGAATTCCACAATCACGTCGAAGACATCCGTGCCCACTAACTCCCAAAAATCCTTGAAGAAGGCTACAGAGAATCCGTCAGGCCCAGGGGACGCATCAGGATTAAGATCCCACAGCGCCTCTTTAGTTTCCAAAAAAGAAATCGGCTTAGTAAGCATGTCACAATCCACTGCAGAGAGAGTGGGAACCCCCAAGCCGAGCCACTTCCAACAGCGAGAGGGACGAGCCGACGAGGTCTCCCTGAAATACTCCAAAATGGCGGAACCCATAGCGCTATCCCCGACGAACCGCTGCCCATCAACAGAAATAACACGCAAAGTATTATTTCTTTTCCTCCCGCTAGCAACCCTGTGGACGTAAGCCGAGTTAGCGTCGCCATCTTTGAGCCATTTGAGCCTAGAGCACTGACGCCACTCCATAGTTCTCTTCTTGTCCTCCTCCGCCACCTTTTTTTGCGCAGAGGAACGGTCCTCGAGTTCGTTGGCGTTGAGAGTCCTCTCATTCTCCACAGAGTCAAGTCTTGAAATAATGTCCTCCGCCTCTTTTCTAAGAGTCACCCGCGCCAAGCGCGTCTCCTGCTTAAAACGTGCCAATCTCGAGCGCAAGGAGGCAAGCTTTTGACAAAGTCGAGCAGCCGCAGACCCTTTGACCGCAGCGGAAACCCAATGTTCAGTCACCACATCCCTAAAAGAAGTCTCCAAGAGCCAGCACCGCTCGTACCTGAAGATGCCCTTCGGAGAAAGATTCTCACCAGAATCCCATAAAATTGGCGAGTGATCAGAGAATGCTCTAGGCCTAGAAGAGACCGAGCATGAAGGGAAACTTTCCAACAAAGCACCCGAAGCCAAGAACCGATTAAGGCGGGATCGCGAATTGCCATTCCTCCAAGTATATTTAATATCCGTAGCCACCAAGTTCTCCAGAGCCAAAGATTCCAGAGTCTCTCTAAAAGGTAAGGATCCCGGGTCGCAGCCACCCCTAGCCCGAGGGCGGTCAGCGGAGTGAAGAGTGACGTTGAAATATCCCCCAATGATCCACGGAAGACCAGCAAAAGCGTGCCCCGCGTCACGCATATCCTCTCACAGCTCCGCCCTTCTGATATGACAGCAGGGCCCATAGACGGAAGAAAAGGCGATAGGAGTGGGAAAGTCCCTTCTAATCAGCAACACCGAGAGCATATGCCTCCCCATCAAGGAGGATTCGAGAGTAAAGAGAGCAGACTTCCAAGCAATGAAGAGGCCCCCCGCCGCTCCCACCGCATCCAACACCGTAAAAGAATCCAAAGGCCCCGCAGCAAAGGACCGCCAGAGAGTCTCATCCAACCCACGCAACTTCGTCTCCTGTATGAAAGCCACATCACAAGCCCACTCCGACAAGCGGACTCCCAGAGCCTTCCTCTTCACGTCGTCCCCCAGCCCCCTCACATTCCAGGAAATGAGCTTCATTAAGGAAAGAGGCGGTTCTCACCAGAATGAGCGAGGCCAGCCGCCTCCGCCACCGCGTCGCGCAACGAAGCACAAGAATGAACCGGTGTAGCCCGCGAGCGAGATCTGCTCCGATATCGATATCTCTTCAACGATCGCAAATCAGATCGAGAACCTTGCTCAAGACCGCAGTTCAAATCCGAGCCGCCCAAAGCGGGGTTAAATAAATCACGGATGGGCGAGCCCGCATCAACCGAGGAAAAAGTCCCCAGGATGGAGAGCGGAGGAGACTCCAGCAAAGGCTTTGACTTGTCCCCAAAGATGGCGGGAGCCTCCAATGACGGAAAGATAGGGGGAGAGTCGTGCAGAATCTCATCGACATTAATCAGCGCCGAGATGGTTCCATCGGATACCCGAGAGGTGCCATGATCTGAGTCCGCCAAAAGAAGAGAGGAGTTCCCATCATGCCAAGATCCGAATACACCCGACCCGCCAGCATCGGGATCCGCGGTAAAAATACCCGATCGTGCACCCGAAAACGACGCAAATTTAGTACTGTCCACCTTCCAGGTAAAAGAGCCAAAGAATGAATCGACCTCGGATGTGCCCCACGTCTGCGGATCGCCACGTAAGGCGAGATCACTCGGGAAGCGGGGAGAATCAGTGAAGGGCCGCCCGAAATCAAGCCAAGGGAGCGACGCCTCGCTAACGCCCCCATGCACAGCCAGGTGGACAGCAGGAGACGAGGCGTCATGAGAAGCCGCAGAGTCCTTCGACACACTCGGAGGAAGCGTCGGACGAGTCACCGCTGGTGGCTGATGAAGGGGCCGCAAGAAGGAAATCTCCACCGGGAAGGAGAAGCGACCAATCGAGAAGGTTTCGAAGAACACCTTCCCCAAGAGATCTTGCAGCGAGCTTCTGCCACACTCCAGGAGAACCCAAGTAGACTTCCAATCTGAGCCTGGCTTGAATCCATCCCCCACAATCGCCAGCAACTCCCCCCAACGACAAAGAAGACTGGCCACAGCGGGAGCCTTGCGAGAAAGGAGAGGATCCCACGCACCTCAACAACACAAATGTCGATATCCATGCACGCTCCGTCATCGTATCACAAAGGACACCAAGTAATGTCCTCAAAGAGAACGCTCTTCAATAAACTTTGGCATTGAGCCACCGATAAACCACGAACGCAGCATCTTGAGAAGTCGAGAACCACCATGTCCCCTTCGAACGTGGGACCGAGGAAAGCAAACAAACGCTTCCTCACACAATGCCAATCAGTTCCCTTACGAGAGGCTATCCCAACAGCAACTCTGTCGCATCCAACCTCCTTCACGTGGTGGTCATGCATGGAACCACCGGGCGACATCCCCCGCCCCTTCCGAACAGAAACAGGTTCCACGCCGCAAATCCCACCTCCCCTCATCAGGAAGTCGTCGCCATCAGAAAGTAGAGTAGAACCCCCAGCTGAATCCCTCGCGAGAGGGTCCCTGGAGAGAGCAGGGGTAAAGGAGCCACGAACCACCTGCGCGAAAGAGCGCGTGCTAGGCCCCCCACGAGCCTTCATGTTAAATGAAGGAGCATGCACCACATGCTCCCTCTCGGTCACAAGGAAAGGCTTGCGAGACACAGGCACCATGCGAGTAGCCCCGAACCAGCACGAAGCTTTCTTATGACCCACCCTTCCACATGAATAGCATCTTGCGGGCATCCCGCGGTCGAAGCCGAATGACTACGATCACCACATCTGAAGCAGGCATTTACCCGGTTTCATGTGAGAAACACGGACCCAATCTGCACCCTCACCATGCTTGTCGGAGACGACCGCATTGACGTGAGACCTTCCACCTTGAACGCCTTTTTCTTTGTCATCGATCGGACCCGTGCAGGCCTCGTTGAAGACACTAGCCGAGCTTTCCATTCCTTTTCCAGGGGCGAAGAGAGGCACTCCCTCGAGAGATACCTTCGGTCTCCACGAAGCACCAGCATTAGAAGCCCGCCTCATTGATATGACCGCAGGGCGAGAGCGCTCACGTGCATCCAGCGGAGGCTTCCACCGATCTCTCACTCTCCACCAGCGCTTCTCTCGACCTCTCTCCCCTCTTCTCACTCTCTCTCCGACTCTCACACTCTCCCCACTGCCTCCCATCTCACACCACAAATCTTGTCTTGTGTATTCATTGTTGTGCCTGACATTATTTTGTGGGTCTTGCAAAAGAAGAAAAAAAGGATTGAGTTGTTATAAAAAAAGGATTCTTATAAAAAAAGGATTCTTATAAAAAGAAGGATTCTTATAAAAAAATTCATGAACAATGTATCCTTATATAATTTCATTAAATTTTAGACTTTAGCATTTTAGACTTTAGCATTGAGTTGTTCACTGAAAATTCGATTTTATAAGGACTCATTTTTTGATAAGTTTTTCATCGAAAAATCAAATCCATAAGGGCTCATTTTTCAACTACTTGTTTCATCGAAAAATTCGATCCCATAAGGGCTCATTTTTTGGCGAGTTGTTTCACTAAAAGTTTGACTCTACAAGGCCTCATTAGGACATATGCTAATTTTTCTAAACTAAAGGTTGAATACTTGTAAAAATAGGCCACTAAAGTTGATAGGGCTTATGACATTGCACTCGGAAAACTACCCTCAGGGACGGCCCTGTGTGTATTGATACATGCAGATTTTTTATATTTATTACAGTGAGGAAGCTGTGTCTTGTGGCAACTGGGAGTATAAATGGATCGAACCTGCGAACCAATATTTTTTTATATTCGGTTCGTTTTATTTAACGAGCCTAAACTTACGTTCATGTTTGGTTCATTTATTTTCAATCGAATATGAATCGAACATCTTTTTAACTGAGTATCGAACTTGAGAATTCTCTAATAAGGGAGGATGAAAAAGAAAGAAACAGAAATAAATAGGTGTGTCTATAATTAGAATAAACATTCATTCAGTTTTTTCTTTGTCTAACTCTTCTTTATCATTTGAAAAAAATAGATTAATAAATATTTGTCTCTTTGAAAAAATATATAATTATAATATATTTCTATATTCGTTCAGATGAGGATAAGAAATAATGTGGAGATATGTGATAAGTAAGGTTTTATACTTGTTCTTTTGATTTGTAGATAAAGAAGGGGAAAATACAAGACACAGATAATGGATGTTGTAACCACGGCGCAACTATTTATTTTGAGATAGTTTATATCGAGATAAAACGTACTTATCTCGTAAATATTCACTTATCTCCAGACAAAGTTCACTTATCCTCTGATAAAATTTACTTATCTCAAAATAAGGTCCACTTATGCAGATAATGATTTATAAAATGTATATGTAGGGGAAAATGGGGCTGCTCTTGGGAGGAGCTAACTTTACTCCCCCCGCCCTATTCTCCTTTTTTTTTTTTGAAAAACCGAATCTGTGGAAATTCATTACTATATCCCTATATTATTCCGTCTAAGTTTCGTGAGAAACAGAAGCTCCTACGACCTCTATCTAGACAGTAACTTTTTAACGGCCACAAAATTATTGAAATCGATCCCGACTGGATGGAGGCCGTAGGAGTCTCCATTTCGCACGAAATTTGAGTGACATAATATAGAGATATAAATATGAAAATCCACGGAAGCAGGGGAAAATGGGGCGGGGAGCCAAGTTAGCTCCCCTAGCAGGCAACCCCATTTTACCCATGTATGTATGTATGCATAAATGCATTTATGTATATGTATGTATGTTTATCGAGTTTTTACAAATTGAACATGAGCGAATCTATGATTTTTAGGTTCCGATCGTTTATTTAAATTGAGTCGAAACTTATGTTCAAGTTCGATTCGTTTATCTTCGAACCGAATCTGAATCAAATGTTTAGTGAGCCGAACCTGAGTGGATATCGAACTTGAGAATTTTCTGGCACCAGCGGCTCCTTTTTAGAAACTTTTAAGAGTCTTTGCTACAGCATAAGCCGTTATCAGATGCAGTGGCTTGGGTGTTGTGCTGCTGCTTGCTTCTGTTGAAGTTTGTTGTTGGGTGATGCTTGCCGCTGGTTGCTGCTTGTTGCTGGTGATGCTTGTTGTTGCCATTGGGTGCTACTTGAAGCTCTTGCTTGCACATCTTCGACTATTTATCATAAAACTAATATGTGGTAAAGGATGATTGATTAGACTTACACGGGGACTGTAATTTCAGAAGCAAACGTATGATATCCAACCAAAATAGATAATTAAATACACACGAGATTTCAACGATGAACTCGATAAAGAAAAAAGAGTATCATCTTGAACAACAACTAGCCATACAATCCAAAAATACTTCATTGATTTGAACATTCCTTACATGGCGTTACTTGACCAATGGATCACAATTAACTATTATGGTCGATTTCTGAAATCTGTGATCAGCTGTCATCGTCAATATCCTTCACATGAAACGACAGTAATAGAGAACGGTGAGAAGGGTCGGCACTAGGTTGTGTCCCGAGCTACTTGATGGGGCATGCTCGTGAAAAGGAGTCTTAAGACCTCATTAATCCACTTTACATGTTTCGATTCAATGAAAAGTGCTGGGAATGGCATAAGGCTAGTGGATATCAGATAAGATTGATTGTGGGCCGCATCATTTGGAGCAGTAAAGTAAGTGTGGAGTGTTTATGGTGCTGAAAATCAGCCATCCGCCAACTATATATCTTGCACCTACTTTCAGCGACTTTCTTATGTTAGTTGCTTCAAGTGGCACTACAAGGAAAGCAAGTTGTGGCCACAGAACTATGCTCACGAACGTGGGGTTTGTCACCACGGAATTGAGCTATGGCCACAGCAAGTCGTGGGCAGTAACTGTGGCTACAAGTCTCATCGCGAGAGTTTTATAATCACAAATATGTCGTGGCCACTACAAGTGACCACAGAACTTGTCGTGGGTACAACTCTTGTATGAAGACTTTAGCCACGGATTGTAGCTACAAGAAACTAGTGGCCACAGAATTATCGTGGCAACAAGTTTCCGTAGCCACATTCCGTGGTCATAACTCATTTTTCTTGTAGTGTGGGTTGAAGGAGTAGACTCAAAATAGATGTGCATATATATTATCCCAGCTAGGCATCATGTTTATCCTCTCGACTGTTCAATTAAGAAGATAGCTTTCATATGTATTGTATACATGTATGGAATATATCCAAAATAAGAATATATAGATGTCACTACAACAAAAGAGACATTAGATAATGGTTGAATAACAACGATTAATAATATATGTTGTTAACTTCAAATATAACAACGATTTTATATATTCGTTGCCGATTTTATATATTCCTCGCCAATTTTATAAGTATAACAACGATTGTTTCAAATTGTTGTCAATTTATCTTAGCAATGAATCTATTCGTCATTGTTTTTCATAATTGGCAACGGAAAAATATCCATTGCCTTTCTATGTAATAACGAAAAAATAATCGTTGTCTAACTCGTTGTCTTATTTATCTTTAACAACGAAAATTATTCATTATTTTTTCTCATAACGATGATAAGTAACCGTTGCCTTCTTTGTCAGCGATAACAAATAACATTCATCGTCTTTTCCTTATAACGGAAAATCTATCCGTTGCATTCATTTACTCATAATAAAAATTCTATTAAAAAATTGTCCACATTTTATACGGTGAGGATGGAATATGTAATGAAAAGCATTGCAAATTATACAGCTCCCAACATAATTAAATAATACTTAGTGATATTCAACAACATCGTTCCATCTCAGCATAATTAAATAATGAAAAATCCTTGCAAATTATATATCTCGCACTACACTTGAACAAATTTCCCCACCCACCCACACAATCTGCAAGCCCCATCTCCCCTTCGATGTCTATCGCAGCCCTAGGAACTTTGCCCATATCGTCTATAAACCCCCCGCCACCCTCCCCCTCGTTCCTCTGACCCCCGTAATCTCCGTTTCTCATCTCCGATGTTGAAGCCTGTTGCTTTCTTAGTAACGCCGACATCGATCCTTTCCTTTGCTCGATCACGAAGTTTGCGAAGTCCACTCTCTTCTCGCGCTCTCATCATCCTTTTCTGCTTCATCCTGCAAGTACACATCTAGCATTTGATTTTAGGATTTTGACTTGCGATCTTAGGGTTTTTTCATCGATCATGGTCTGTGTTAGTTCTATGCAATTTTTGGGGGTAATCGTTAATTCAAACATTGTCTGAGAGTATTTGAAAGGAGCGACAGGAGACCTCCAATCGTGAAGTTTTTAAGTCCACTCTCTTCTCATACCCTCATCATCCTCTTCTGCTTGATTCCAGAGATATGCACATTCATCAACCGTCACTTCATTTATGATTTTGTGTTGTGATTTTAGGGATTTTTCATTTATTAGCTTTTGATATTATGGTTTTGTCTTGTGATTTTAGAGTATTTGAAAGGGGAGGCAATGAACATCCGAAACCCCTTCCAAGTTAGATTCAAATGAAAATTCGGTATGTCTATCTAACATTATATAGATTGGTATAAGGGTTTGTTCCATATACCGTGGTTTTAGTTTTTATAACCGCAACATTTACATTTGAAATCAGCTTACCTTGAAGAAGATTGTAAGACATTTACATGAAAGGGAATACCGTAAGGATGCTTAGGAAATTCCAAAATAACATTGAAACTAACATCATATTATAATTGTATTAGTTATAATTACATATATCTAGAATCTTATTTGTTTATTGGTGAAAATTCAAACTAATGTGCTTACTTTGCACAATGAATATGCGGTTGATACATGATGAATTCTCAAAATTATGGATTCATTTGTGTAGAGAATCATGAATACTTTCAAGTAAAATAAAAAAAATAATGAAAATCATATCGAACCATGCTTGAAATATTGATTGGAAGATGGCATTATTACATGCTTAAATGCATATTTTGGCAGAACAGATTTCAGCAGAAGAAATGAATTAATATAGCTTTCTTATTGATAAAAAATATTTATTCTCTTTTTATCTCTACTTGCTTTGATATAAATAAATTTAGATATCAGGAACTTTTAAAGTCTTCCATATTTTCATATATAAATCTATACATCCACTATGACTGATTGTCAGATAGCCACAAAAGAATCGATGCCATCTTAAAGAGGAAAAAAACTTTAAGGGCTTCTTCAATTAGAATGTTGGAAAATTTTGTGCAGGGAATTTGGTCAAAGTAAATACATAATATATTTTAAAATATGAGTTAACATCAACAAATATAATTTACAAAATGCATGACAATAATTGATAATAGAGTTATCATTTCCGTTAAAAATATGAAAAAATGATAAACCATTTGTAACTCGTCAGAAGAAAATCCTAGTTTTTGGTGATGAAGGTTAAAAAAATGCATGCATAACATAGTACATCCGAATTAATAGTCCAATGTCATTTGGAAAGCGGCAAGTGTCAAATGGAACTAATAATTATATCAATGATAATAATAATAATAATAATACCATATACATAAAATAGTTCTAGACTTATCTATACAATTGTCATGTCATAAATCATAATGTTGTTTAGTTTTCCTGCAATAAATTAAATGTAATTATAATGTTAATCTTGTATAATGTATAGAATATTTTGTTGTCATGTCACAAATCACAATGTTAGTTTTCCTGCAAAAATGCCATGGGGAATGAATTTGGGAGTTGGACTTGTGATATCCTTCAAAGCTTATGCTGTAGATATTCTGCAACTGACCTTATGATGCATATGAATTATACCACTTACCTCGGATTTAAAGTTATATAATATATCCTACTATCCAGTTTATAAAATTTGTTCATTATCTTTGTTTAATATTGATATCCTTCCGTGGACTCACACAGTTTACATTTATTTTGATTGTATAGTACACAAATTTTAGGTTGAAGTGAAAATGGATAAAACTTGGATGAACAAGTCAATTTGTAGTGACGAATACAAAAATGAAGTTCAAGCATTCGTTGAATATGCTATTGAAAATGGTCTTAAGGGAGATAGAATATATTGTCCTTATTCAAAATGCTTCAATATAAAATTGAAAAGTACAGAAGATGTTCATATCCATTTACTTCGTTATGGGATTTTGTCAAACTATGTTCGATGGACATTTCATGGAGAAGAAGATCTTATGTTTCATGGAACATCAAACTCAAGTTTATATGAAGGGCATAATGTAGTCTGTGGATGTCCTTCTTTATGCACATGCTCTTCTTATGATCCATCTTATCACAATCAACAAACTGATTTCATAGGACATGTTGACATGAAAGAATTATTTGATGATGTCACGACATTGAAACATATAAGTCCAAATTATCTTGATGACTTATCATTAGTTCAAAATGAAGATGAAGATGAGGTCAGGAGTGGACCTACTTTGCAACATAATAGTTCCTTTAATCAGTTTAGTGACATGTTAAAAGATTTTGACAAGGAGCTTTATAACGGATGCAAGAACTTCTCCAAGATTTCCTTTATGTTACGGTTGTACTACATCAAGTGTTCAAATGGTTGGTATGCTAAAAGTTTTGATATGTTGCTTGAATTATTGAATGAAGCTTTTCCTGAAGAAAATTTGCTTCCGCCTACATATTATGAAGCAAAGAAGCTTATCAAAAAGTTGGGCCTTAATTATGAGAAAATTCATTCTTGTACAAATGATTGCATACTGTTTTATAGAGGTGGACTAGAAAAACTTGATAGATGTAATGTGTGTAATGCATCTCGTTGGTTAGACTTGGAAAAGAATAATGCGACTGAGAATAATTTGATGGCCAAAAAAAGGCCATCTAAAGTGTTACGATATTTTCCTTTGAAACCACGACTTGAAAGGATATATTGTTCATCAAAGACATCATTCTCAATGAGATGGCATGCCGAGGGTCGTAAAAAGGATGGCAAAATAAGACATGTAGCTGATGGTTTGGCATGGAAAGATTTTGATGCTCGTTATTGATGGGCCAAAATTCCACTAATCCGGATCAGGTAGAAATATCACTCGGATCGTTGCGACCCGGATCGATGAGAATGTCAGCTCAATCAAGAAAATCAAGGTTCAGACCACCAAAATCGGATAAAAATCAAATCAACACTATAGCGGTCATGGCTATTAGATTAGCCTGGTATAGCGACCAGGGTCGGACTGAGGGAGCACGTGATGGCCTTGCGGCCTACGAAGTAGTCTAAAAGAGAAAAGAAATAAAAGGCAACTATTTTTGGTGGATTTTAATTTTTTATAATTTTTTTTAGATTTTTAATTAATAAAGAAAATTAAGAACGCAATAAAGCAACCAACTTCAAGCAATTATTAAGGTACTCAGAAATCACCTAAAAATTAAAATAAAAATATTTTTTTGTTTTTTATATTTTTTACAGTTTTTGATTAATTTTTGGTATTTTTCTGAGGTTTATTGAATATTCTAAAAATCAAACAAGACAAAAATATGCAAGTGCTGTCCAGTCAGACTTGGAGGGCCAATATAAAATAGATAAAGGCCTTATCAACATCTGAAGGTAATTTTCCTAAAAACTAGACAATATAAGGAAAATTTAGGCACTGGAATTATTATTTTTGGATTTTTAAATTAATTACTAGAATTTTTATGGGGTTTTTAGTGTTTTTTAATTTTTATGAGTTTTATAAAGTCAAAAATGACTAAAATTGGTCAAAAAATCAAACAAGGTGTAATAACTAATGTATAATTTTTTTTGTAATTTTTAGAGTATTTAAATATTTTTTTTGTGATTTTCCAAGTCAGACAGTAAAGAAAAGGCTTGTTTTTGAATTTTTAAAAATAGTAAATATAATCAAAAATGTCCCAAAAAATAGGAGAAAATTTTACACTATGGCAGGAGCCATGTGTCCAATTTTCATCACATTTGGAGTTGGTTTGATATTTTATTAAAAATCAAAACCTAGGTATAGTGCACAGGGACCTGTACGCAAATACAAGAAGTTCCAGGGGGTCTGGTGCAAAATTTACAAGAAAACACACGCGAGGCGCGTGACTTGGGCATACAGGGACCTATTTGCAAGGAAACAAAGTTCCTGGACTATTTAATAACAAGTATTAAAAGTCCAGGGGCTTCGATGTAAATAACCCACTAATAAACGCACATGCGCATAAAAATAATTCACAGGGGCATATCTGCAAATATCAAAAATATAAATGCATTCAAGAACACCCTAGAACTGCAAGGTTATACATGCAAATATCCCAAACAAACACATGTCGATGCACGTGATCCACTACAGGCAGGGGCATACATGTAAATACCGGAAATGACAGGGTCCGAAGTGCAAATTACCAAACTAAATAAAATTCCTAAAATATTTACAGGACTAAAAGCAAACTACTCTAAAGCTAAGGGCCTAAGGGGATATTTACCCTTTATTTAGTAGACCGTCAGATGGTTGCCAGTGTGCAATCAGACGGTCGGGGAAGGGTGGCGCCCAACGCTGGGGTCCTCGGTCTGATCGAGCGGCTGGGGCTTCGCCACGTGTAGGATCGAACGGGTATGAGGCGTTGTGACTAAGCCTCGCTGAGCCAACAGTCCGGATCGCTCCTCGAAGGATCAAACGATGCTGGCGGCTCCTCAGATGGACGGTGGAGATGCAAACTGGAGCTGGAAGAGGATCGAACGGCGGGGGAGGATGGAGGACGAACTGGGCTCCGGTGAACTTCGCCGGGCTCGTGCAGGCGTTGGACTCCTCCTCGAAGGCCACGGATGATCGGAGAAGGAGCGTGGAGGCCTTCCGCGTCTACTAGTACCCTCCGATGGCTCGACGGAGCTCTGGGGAGCTCAGGCAAGTCCGGCGGAGGTCGAGCTCGTGCACCTGGATGTCGAAGCCCTCAGATGGGCTTCCTGGGACCTGCAAAGGTGTGCAACAAACTCGCGGGTCGAGGGAAAAATGCCTCGACCCCATTAGCGGTGGTGGAGATGATCGGTGCGGCGGGGCGGTCGAGCTCCGGCGATGCGACGGTGGAGGAACTCGAAACCACAGCTCCTGTGCGAGCTGGGTTGAATGGATGGGTGGAGAACGTGCGCGGGGAGAAGGTGAACGTGGTGGAATGGTCCGATGATCGAATCGAAGGCGGAGGTGGCCGGAATCGAAGGCGAACGGCGACTGGGCGATTTGGGGCAAAATCAAAATCAAAGAAAAGGAAAGACAACTAAGGCTATCTGGGCGGATGAATCGACTGTGTAGGAGCTGGGCTTGCTCCTGGTCCTTGCCTCGAGGACCGTCGGCGTCCGAGGCTCTGGCGCTACCTCCAAGCGCCGCACGGCGGCGCAAGCTCGCCGGATGGATGGCTCCTTGCTCCCTCCTCGCTGCAACACCCTCTGGGGCGAGCTGTCACTCTCGCTAAGACGATGGAGGTCACTGGGTGGAAAGCAAATGATCCAAAGATCAGGAACAGGGAGGCGGAGCTCAGATTTTATACGGTGGAAGGTCCGGGAAGAAAGGATCGGGTTCGGCTCGATGGAGCACGGACCCCTAGGCAAGATGTCGGGCGAGGTTCCTGGATGATTGGGGTGTAATTAGGACCCGAGATTTGGCGAAATGGTGATTGAGTCAGGCAGAGATAATTGGGAGAAGATGGGTCCGCGAGGAGGATCCGTGGGAAGTGGTCCACAGGGGGGAGTTGACCGGGGGGTCAACATCCCCCGTGGACCAATGAGAAGGGGCGATGTAATAAATATTTGTAAATTAGAAATAAAATAGAAAATGGTTGATTTATTAAAAACTCAAAATACGAAAAATGTTTATTTTATTTTTTTCTATTTTTTTGTGATTTTTAATTCATTTTTCGAAATAAAAATAGGGTATTTACATAATAGGGCTATATATATGTATATATACAATATAGGATTTTTATTTTTGATTTTTAATTAGTTATTTTTGTGCATTTTTATCCCCATTTTATATTTTATTTATTTATAGCATAAAATTAGGAATAACAAGGTATTTTATTTTATTTTTATTATTTATATACAAGGGTGAAATAAATAGATATATACATCTATATACATGGTATATTTACAAGGTTATTTTTTTGGTTTTTTATTTTGTTCTTTTTATTTTGTTTTTGTTTTAATGGTTTTTATTTTATTTATTTACACCATAAAAGATAGAATATATACAAATTTTATGGAAATTAATTTATTTATTTATAAGGTGAAATAAATATAGATAAGTGGACTATGTACATGATGAATATGTACAAGGTAGGTGATTTTTATCTTCTTTTTTTAATTTTTCAATTTTTGTTTTGATTTTGTATTTAAATATTTACAAATATGTACAAGCCACTTTTATTCTATTTTTGGAGAAAAATATATTTATTGTATTTACAGGTATATTTACACACATGAGCCCCTATCTCTCTCTACTTTGGCTTTTATGCGGTCAGGCCCATGCTGAGCCCTCCCTTGGGATTAGGTTGCTCACTATTTATTCTAAATATTTCCCTCTTTTTCTTTTTAATCTTTATTCTTTTATTTTTGCACAAAAACATGCTAATTATTACTTTTTACACCATGCATGCTTTTGGTAATTATTTGTATTTACAAACATATACATGCATTTGCAAAGGTTTTTGTAGCTAAAATATAAGAATAAAGAGTGATGAATGAGTATTCATCACCCCCCCTATACTTAACTTTGCTAGTCCCTTAGCAAACACTTATTTGAAAAAGAAGTGAAAAAGGAAGAAAGAAAAAGAAAAAGAGGAGAATGCACATGGATCAAGGTTGAATATTAAATTTGCCTTCATTAAATTGAATTATGGAGCTCAATCAGATCTTTGGATTATTAATGTGTCGGAACCTTATTTGGACTTAAGCCTAAAACTCAACAGCCTCTAAGTTCCACTAATCTCTAATTAAGACTCCTCAATAATCCAGATCAGAACAAGTCATCAAACACAAACCCTGAGGACCATGAATCTTTCCTTGTCCTGTGAATGTGAGGTCTAAGCTCTCCACCTCAGAAATGGTAACTTGACAACCCTCCCCAACAAGGTAACTCTATGACCCCAATCTGGCCACTCTTTCCTCGAGGAGCGGGGTATTCCCTTCTAAGTTCAAGTTCAATCGGCTCAAGAAGAGGAGGAAGAAGAGAATGGACCATGGCCAGTGTAGCCATGTATCCTTGGGAGCTCGACCAGTGTAGCCAAGTCTCCCTGCTGCAAGCTACATAAGGTGGTACATGAATCTCAAGCTTTGCTTATTGCACTATATACATACTCCGGTGGGATTATCATTTTCTCTCAGACCCACCACTTTTTTGGAGTTATTTGCAATTTTTTTTCAAATGCATCTATACAACATATACATGTGCAGCATATATACAAGGAGTTTTTCCTCTTGAGCCAGTAGACTATCCCTCTTTTGAAGCATTATTGCAACCCACAACTCTCGTCGTTAGACCTCATGGCAACCAGACCAAGTTGAGACGCACTTCCTTCACTAAAAGAAGAAGAGAGATTCCGCCTAGAAGTACCACCCTCATATGCTACCCCAAGTCAAGGAAGACTGCCTCCTCACCACCTCATCCGTAGAGAGCTCGGTGCAAAGTGCCGGTGTCCAAGTAAAGCCATTGTCCCTATGAGTCATGTGTTGTTGTTAAGTGCTCTACTTAGGCTCATTGAGATGACATGTGATCATAGCCTAGTGGACTCAAAGAATTAAGTCACCATGGACCTGAAAAGCCTTAAACCTAAGCCCTATAAGGTTCCTCTTATAAATTTGGTGGATTAAGATCTTAATCAAGCTCCATTTCCCAATTTAATTCCAGGCTAATTTAAATGTCAACTATCATCCATAAAAACTATGTACATATATACAAAGATGCTATTTACACAATTTTTACAAATATGCAAAATTTTTGAAAAATGATTTGAAATTATGAATGGATGAATGCATGAAGTGCAAGTTTTGCAAAAGTATTTACACACATTTACACAAGATTTTTGCAAACTTTTGATTTTCAAAACATTTTGGAAAAATTTTGTACTATATACATAATTTTGATACGAAAATATTTACACAAGCTTTACACAAAAGATTTTTGAAAACATTTTTACAAAAATAATTTGTACACTAGCTATGTATGTGCAATAAAAGAATGATTATTTACAGGAAAAATTTTTAATTTTTGTGATTTTTAGGGTTTTTAGCCATTTTTATTTATTAACACACTCACACAAAGTACGATTTATGGCTAAAGTCTATATGAAATATATACACACCCCCCTATACTTAGCTCGAACGATGTCCTCAGAGTCAAGAGCGATGAAGAAGACATAACTTGTGCTATGTATAGGGAAGTGAAAAGGAAGGCTATATACAAAGACGAATGAATGAATAGAATATCAAGAGACTCTCGGCTTTTCCCCCTATACTTAGGATCAAGTAATCCTAAGTATAGCAGGCTGTACACGAAGGGAAAACCGAGTGGAGAATGTACAGGGTCTACCCCCCCCCCCCATACTTAGGGTAAAATATCCCTATGTATAGGCAGCAAAAACATGGGTAGCAAGAAACAAAAGAAATACTCAAAGGTCCTACATCCCCCCTATACTTAGGGTAAAGTACACCCTAAGTATAGCATAATCAAAAGATGAATAACGGGATGTGGGACTAAAGAATGTGATGATATGGACATCTGGATCTATACAGGTCGGAGGATCAGTGATAATCAGGCGTGAGATGCAATAGATGTGCGTCAAGAGACCACATCTCACGCATAATGAATAGGGGCAACATCAACGGCCCACGGCTCATGATCTAGAAATGGCTTGAGTCGCTGGCCGTTCACTCGAAAGGTACTCTCAGAAGACAACTCGGATATATCAATGCTACCGTTGTCGTGTACCTTTCTCACCAAGTAGGGTCCCTTCCATTTGCTCTGTAGCTTCCCTGGAAATAGACGAAGCCTCGCATCAAATAGCCATACTCTCTGTCCAGGCTCAAAATGCTTGTGGCTGATGTGAGAATCATGCCACTCCTTCACTCTCTCCTTGTAATGTAGGATGTTTGAGAAGGCGGTATCTCTAAGCTCCTCCAGGGCTGCTAACTCTGCCCTCCTCTGGTCTCCTACACCATATGGATCCATAAGTATCTCAGTGACTGCCCAAAGTGACCTGTGTCTCAGCTCAACAGGTAGATAGCACGGCTTGCCATATACGAGGCGAAAGGGAGATGTGCCCAATGGTGTCTTGAAAGACGTCCTATATGCCCACAAGACCGAGTCCAAAAGCTATGACCAATCCTTTCGGTCAGGGCGGACGACTTTCTGCAAAATAGTCTTGATCTCTCTGTTCGACACCTCGGCTAGACCATTCGTCTGTGGATGGTATGGAGTGGCAACCCGATGGTCTATACCGAACTCGCTAGCAAGGGCCTTCACCTGATCGTTGATGAAATGGGACCCCCTGTCTGAAATCAATACTCGAGGTACCCCGAACCGCGTGATGATGTGCTTCCTCAAAAATCTGCAAACTGTCCTCGCATCAGCGGCTCGGGCAGGGATAGCCTCAACCCAACGACTAACATAGTCTACGGCCAACAGAATGTACTCAAATCCCTGACTCTTAGGGAATGGACCCATGAAATCGATGCCCCATGCGTCAAAAACCTCACAGAAGTGAATGGGCTGCATCGGCATCATATCATGCTGTCCACAAGTGCCCATCCTCTGACAGTCAGTACACCTCTTCACTAACTCATCAGAGTCCTTGAAGAGGGTAGGCCACCACAAGCCGGATTGGAGCACTTTCTGTGCCGTTCTCCTCCCAGAATGATGCCCTCCTGCCTCAAGCTTGTGGCAGTAAGTGAGGACGCTATGGTGCTCCTCCTGAGGAATGCACCTACGCCAGACGCTATCCCCTCCTTCGTGGTAAAGGATGGGATCCTCCCAGTGGTAGGACTTGGCCTTCGCGAGGAAGGTCTCAAGCCTCTGTCTGGGCCAACCTTGTGGAACTTTCTTAGCAACAAGAAAGTTCACAATGTCGGCATACCACGGGAGTGAGGCGATAGCAAGGATCGCCTCATCTGGGAAGGTCTCACAAATGGGATCAATATGCTCAGACTCCTCAGGCTGCTCTAAACGGGAGAGATGATCCGCCACCACATTCTTGACTCCAGGCTTATCCTTGATCCCAATGTCGAACTCCTGGAGTAGAAGGATCCATCTAGTCAGTCTGGCCTTGGCATCCTTCTTTGCCATGAGGTATCGGATGGCGGTGTGATCAGTATACAAGTTCACTCTAGATCCAATGATGTAAGATCTGAACTTATCTAGGGCGAACACTACGGCTAGCATCTCCTTCTATGTGACTGTATAATTCTGTTGGGCGGAATCCAATGTGCGGCTAGCGTAGTGGATAGCAAAGGGGACTCCATCCCTCCTCTGTCCCAGCACGGCCCCCACAGCAAAATCGGAGGCATCCGTCATGATCTCGAATGGGAGAGACCAATCAGGCGGCTGGAGAACAGGAGACTCTATAACACACTGCTTGAGAGTCTCAAAGGACGAAAGACACTTGTCATCGACAAGGAACTCGGTGTCTTTCGTCAGTTGGTCAGTCAACGGCCGAGCAATCCTGCTGAAATCATGAATGAATCGTCGGTAGAAACCGACGTGCCCCAGGAATGACCGTAACTGCCCCAAATTGGACGGCGGTGAGAGTTTTCTAATGACATCAACCTTGGCCGGATCAACCTCCATGCCCCTGTTGGAGATGATATGGCCAAGCACCGTCCTTGAGTCACCATGAAGTGACTCTTCTCCCAAGATAGCACCAAGTGAACCTCTATACATCGCTGGAGTACTCGGTCTAGGCAGTCAAGACAGGAGTCTAATCCGTCGTCGTAAACAGAGAAATCATCCATGAAGACCTCCAAACACTCCCCTACCATGTCCGAAAAGATCGACAGCATGCATCTCTGAAATGTCGCAGGGGCATTGCATAGCCCAAATGGCATGCGTCAGAAGGCGTATGTGTCGAAGGGACAGGTCAAGGTGGTCTTCTCCTGGTCCTCAGGAGCAATGGCCACCTGGTTGTAGCCCGAGTACCCATCCAGAAAACAAGAGTGGCTCTTCCCTGCCAGTCTCTCAATAATCTGATCAATAAAGGGCAGGGGAAATGATCCTTCTGGCGGCCTGGTTGAGTCTCCTATAGTCAACGCAGACCCGCCAAGAAGTGGGTACTCGTGTAGCAATCTCCTCTCCAGACTCGCTAATCACTGTAGTGAAGCCCGTCTTCTTGGGCACCACATGCAAAGGGCTGACCCACTTGGAGTCGGAGATGGGGTAGATAAAATCGGCGCTCCACCATTTCGAAATTTCCTTCATGACAACCTCTCTCAGATTCGGGTTCAACCGTCGTTGGAACTCACGCGACGGCTTCGCCTCATCCTCGAGATAGATATGGTGGGAGCACAGGGCCGGACTTATTCCCTGGAGATCTGCTACGCTCCATCCGATTGCCTTGCGGTTCTTTTCAAGAACCCCCATCAAACGGGATTCTTGCTCTCCAGTCAGATCGACAGAGATGATGACTAGGTACATCTCAGGCTCACCCGCAAGGAATCTATACTTCAGCAAAGTAGGGAGCGGCTTCAGCTCTGGACAGTTGGGTGCTGGTGGATCTGGCCTCTGGAAAGTCTGCGTGAACGCTGCCAAATCTGCATGGGAGAACTGAAACTCCCTCTCAATCTCAGAAACTGGAGAAGGCTGCCCTGATGGACTGTCTCTACTCTGCTCGGCACCTACCTCCTCCCCAGCTGTAGGCTTAGTGGAACTCAGGTCTGGTATGTAATCCTCGCAATCTGCCCAATCAGACTCTGAATCCGAGGGATCTGCATCATCTGTGGTGGCATCAGTACCACCATCATCACAAAAATCTGTGTCGCGGTCGAGAACCTGCTCTGTTGCCTCAGAAGTATTCTGAACCAGGAATGTGCCCTCCAAGATCTCCTCTGCTATCATCTCTGCATCAGCGATGTCTGAAAATGAGAGGATGGCCTGTGCTGCTGGGTCTGCCCAAACTGCCTCATCGTCTGTGATCACAAAGTCACAGTCCTGGTGGATGTCTAGCCCGGCATCTGTCAGCTGCTCTGTATCTGATGTGGTCTCTGAGCATGATCTGTCTCTGGCTCGGCTGTCCTCGACCGTCTCTATTTGTACACTTTCGCCCTCGACGCGAAAGTATACCTTCCCACTATCATGGTCAGTCACCGCCTTGGCTGTGGCCAAGAACGGACGACCGAGAATGATGGGGGTATCAGTCACTGAATCAAGGATCTCCATGTCCAACACTACGAAGTCCACGGGGAATTGCAGGCCTTGAATAGTGACGACAACGTCTCGTAACAACCCCTTCGGCCTCTTGACAGATCGATCAGCAAACTGAAGGACTGTCCTACTCTGTCTAGGAGTGCCCAACTCGAAGCGGTCGAGAAGGGCTGCCGGAAGGAGGTTGATCGACGATCCGCTATCTAATAGAGTACGGTCGAACCTCTGCTCTCTAATGTGATATCTGACATAAGGGGCTCCTGAATCTGGCCTTTTGGCCGGCAGACGGTTCTGGATCGTGAAACACGTGGCTTTCGTCAGCACATGGATCTCTGAATGGTGGTTCCTCCTCTTCCTCCTGATTGTGGTCCTGTCTCTCAATGAACGCTGAAGAAGGGGGATGTGCTGCAAAGCCTCCTGAAGAGTCAGTTGTATGTGAAATCGATCTATCATCTGCTGGCTGAACTCTTCCTGATCTCTCTTTTTTGGATTTTCTGTTTTCTTCCCCTTCCCCATCTGAAGGGCTCTAGGGAAGGGATCACTAGGTCCTTCTCAGATGAAGGACTAGGAAAAGGTCTAGACGGCTCGACGACCGGATCCGCACATACATCACGCACCACAGTGGGACCAGAAAAAACCAAACCTTTTCCTTTATTCACAACAGGGTTATGAGATACATCAGAAGTAGGAAAAATAACAGATCTCTCAACAAAAGTATGGGTGGCCTCAGCACCACCATTGGTTGGATCAGCTGGAACTGGAAGACTAGCGGCCTCAGTAACGCGCTCTGGCTCGGCATCCTGGGTGGCCTCAGTACCACCTCCTCGAACTGGTGAATTGGCGGCCTCAGCACCGCCGGTGGAGTCAGCATCCTTGGTGGCATCAGTACCACCATCATCATCTCTAGCGGCCTCAGTACCGCTCTCCTCCTCGTCGTCAGGCGCTCTAGGTGGATCCTCATGATGTAGCTCAGACGAGGCGTCGCCTGCTGGCATCCTACCGCTCCTAAGTGTGACAAAATCAGTATCAAACAGATATCCAGTCATATCACCAAATGCATCACTAGGAGTGGTATACTCAGTACAAGCTACCTGCTCAGATTTTCGCTTCAGGCTGTTGGGGTTCGGCTCGATCTGGGCAGGGATGGCGGCCTTCCCTCTTACAATGTCCCGCATCTCCTGGCGGAACTCGTCCATCTCCCGTCGAAAGGTAGCCTACTGATCCGTGAGGAGGTGGGCTATATCATCCAAGGCGGGGCTCTCGTGGGAGCCCGACGGGTAGCCTCTCTGGTAATGAGGCTGCTGGAACTGTTGCTGGTGCTGAGAGGGGTATGGGGGATGCTGCTGCTGGTGAGGCTGATCTCTCCTCCAAGACTGTCCCTGCTGATAGGGACGAGGACCATAGGACGACTGCTGCTGCTATGGTGGTGGGTACACTGGGGGCTGCTACTGCAGCTGGTGCTCGCTCTGATGGCAGTACTGGCCTCCCTGTCCTGACGGCTGCTGCTGGGGCTAGGTACCTCCGGTCCCCCACCGGAATCCGGGATGGTCTCGTCGGATACCGGGCTGAGGGCGGTCATACCAAATCCCGTTGACATCCATCAACGGCTCTGCATCGTACTGGGCTGGCGGGAGTACTGCCAGAGGCTGATCAGGCTGGTATACCACCATCTGCAAGTCTGGAGACGGTGGTGACTGGTAGGTGAGTTGCGACTGCTGGTACGGCTCCGCATGTACAAGGTGAACCTGTCTAGGCTGCTGGTGTGAGCTGGAGCGCTGGGACGAGCTGCTGCTGCTGCCGTGATCGCCTCGCGACTGAAGATGGGGCTGGGAAGCCGTCTGTGCCTCCTGGAGACACAAGAGTTGGGTCTTCATGTCGCTCAGAGTATGTGCCATCTGCTCCATCTGAGTGATGCCCTGGCACTGCTTCTTCTCATTCAGCTCCATCCGATCCAACTTCTCGCTAATGATGCCCATGTCCGCTGCTGATGACTCTGCCTGTGATGCTGCTACTGCAGACAAACTGGAAGGACCGGCGTCGACCCGTGCTATCCTCTGGTACTGCACGGGTCATGGCTGCAGGGGTCTGCCCTGAGTGTACAACCGGGTCTGGGACATCACCATGTAGTTCTCGGCCTTCTCCTCGTAGATGGTCCAGACCTGGTCGTGATCCTTGGCGAAGTAATACCCGCCACAAGAAGCGTTCACCAAGCCCTGAAGCTCTGGTGTCAGCCCGCTGAAAAAGCTCTGCACGAGGTTCGGCTTGGAAATGTCATAGTACGGGCATCTATCAGTCAGCTCTCTGAACCTCTCCCATGCCTCATAGAACTGCTCGTTGGGGAGCATGGAGAAGTTGCTGATCAGGGCTCTCGCTGCATTGGTCCGCCCGAGTGGATAGTACTTATGCAAGTACTCGGTGCGGAGCTGCTCCCAAGTGTAAACAAACTTCCCCAGATGCTTCAGCCAGGTGGCTGCTCTGTCTGCCAAAGAGAAGGGGAAGGCAATCATCCTGATGGTGTCCTGGTCCACCTGACGATCGTGGACAGTGCTGCAAATCATAAGGAACTCCTGGAGGTGGAGATGGGGCTCCTCTGTCGCGAGCCCGTGGAAACGGGGGAGTAACTGCAAGGTGTTCGGGGGGAACTTGAAGTCCCCCATGATAGCTGGTAGCACAACCCAGTGGTGCATCAGTGTCGATCCGGGGTTGTGCAACTCCCGCATCGGTCTCGGTGGCTCTCCTGCTCCTACCGCAGCGGCTGCCGCTGCGGCGGCGGCTGCTGGGCGGTTGCGGCGGCTGCTGCTGCATCCTCTGGGATCCTCGGCCCGTCTCTCCGCTGCTCTCTCTCTCTCTCTGCTCTCATCTCCTCCATCTCTCTCCTCATATCTAGCATAAACGCTCCATGATCCCTCAATTGCTGTTGTACCGTCTCGAGGGAGGCGATCAGGGTGGAGTTGATCTCACCCTGGTCCAGAACAAAGTGCTCGGGCTGTGGACCTCTACTGCGATCATCGGAACTGCCGGCCATGGTCTCTGCAAAATCAAACGATCCAAACTCAGGTGCCGATAAATCTGTTAATCTCTCCTCTGGCACTGGTCTTTCGGAACCGAAAGAAAGGGGGTCGAGGAGGAACAGGGCGGAATGATACTCGGGCTTGGAGAGCTGGTCTCGGCTCTCGCGAGCCAACCTAGATGAACGGGTAGACGCGCCCGAAAGAGGTGCAGCCAGAGGCTGCCTAAGAGATCGTCTGCCCATCATCTTGATGTGACGAGTAAGGCGGATGAGATCTGGAGAAACTATGATCACAAAGAAACCCCTCAGTTCACCAACGCAACGCGAGCTGAAGACCGTAAAGGCTCGGTCAGATTATCTTGTCAATTTTATTTTGGTGAACAAACAAAATATCATAGCGATTACGTGACCTGCTGGGATACCCGATACTATCCCCAACCGACTGTCCCACACGAAAGAGTCGGTAATCAGCCGAGGAAGGTACCGGAGGGCTCTACCTAGTGTTCGGGTCACTCTCTCGCACAATCAAACCAACCAATGAGGGGTTGCTCTCCCCAAGACAGATTTTTATGTCAAGTGTCTTTTAGGGTCAATAGCTTAAACAATCCCAATTTTATTGTTTTTCTTTTTAGATATTTTTCAATAAAGACAAAAGGCCTAACGATTTTTTTGGTTCTCTTGATTATTAAGTCAAAAACAGGGGGAGAAGACGAAAAAGCCGATACGCGAAGAAATCAATGATGCATGCAAAGATAGAAATGTGTACCTGTCTCTAGCACTCTACATGCAATATGATCCGCGCAGAATTGAAAAGCAGAAAATAAACTACCTAAATGGTGCAGCGGTAAAAACCGAGTCCTAAGCAGGCAACTTCTACTCGACAGAACCGTCTAACTGGTCACAGGTCCTTCGATCCAAGGAGTCCGGTCTCGGTCTACCCCTCCTCCTTCCGACACATCGGGTTCAGGAGCAGCGCTTGGCAGGGCAGGCTATGAGACGTAGGCTCGAAGGGAGTGAGTCAGTTATTTTATTATTCTTTTATTAGTAGGTCCAATTAACGATCTATAGGTGCACGCAGTCTATTAGATGTTTGGACCCTACTCAGTTACGGCACAGTCAAACAGAAAGTCCTAAATCTAGGGGCTCGAGAAAAACCGCGTAAAACCGTAAAAGGCAGCGAAAAACCAAAAAGCCGTGAAAAAGCCGCGAAAAACCTAAGGGTCCCCCGAGCACACCGGTGCTCGGCAAAACAGGCCCGCTAAAGAATCCAAGTCCAAGCTGAATGTCCTTGTATTATTACAATAGTTAATCAAAAAGTGTAAACTAATCTACTCTAATCCTCTCCCACTTAACCTCTCTCTCACGCTCTCCTACGGCTCCGTGCAGAAGGGAGTTGTCTCCAAGTCCCGCGGTTGCGCCGGATTCTCGAGAGTCGCCGCCTCGATCCTCGGGCCCTCGCAAGAAAGAAGACAAGTGTTATCAACCTGATAAAAATAATAAAAGAAATGCGGGAAAAATAAATGAAATAAAACAGGGGTATATGTGCAGAAAGGACAAATAAAATAAACAAGCAAAGTTAAGTAAAAACAAAAATAAAATAAAATAAAATAAAATAAAATAAAAATAAGAGAAAAATAAAAAGCCGTGAAAAGCCGTGGACTCAGAAAGCAGAAAGCCACGAAAAAGAAAATAAAAAGAAAATGAAAAATAAAAAGAAAAACTACTAAGCCGTGCTCCCCGGCAACGACGCCATTCTGATGGGCCAAAATTCCACTAATCCAGATCAGGTAGCAATATCACTCGGGTCGTTGCGACCCGGATCGATGAGAATCTCAGCTCAATCAAGAAAATCAAGGTTCAGACCACCAAAATCGGATAAAAATCAAATCATTACTGTAGCGGTCCTGGTTATTAGATTAGCCTGGTATAGCGACCAGGGTCGGACTCAAGGAGCACGTGATGGCCTTGCGGCCTACGAAGTAGTCTAAAAAAGAAAAGAAATAAAAGGCAACTATTTTTGGTGGATTTTAATTTTTATAATTTTTTTAGATTTTTAATTAATAAAGAAAATTAAGAAAGCAATAAAGCAACCAACTTCAAGCAATTATTAAGGCACTCAGAAATCACCCGAAAATTCAAATAAAAATATTTTTTTGTTTTATATTTTTTACTGTTTTTGATTAATTTTTGGTATTTTTATGAGGTTTATTGAATTTTCTAAAAATCAAACAAGATAAAAATATGCAAGTGTTGTCCAGTCAGACTTGGAGGGCCAATATAAAATAGATAAAGACCTTATCAAGGTCTGAAGGTAATTTTTCTAAAAACTAGAAAGTATAAGGAAAATTTAGGCACTGGAATTATTGTTTTTGGATTTTTAAATTAATTACTAGAATTTTTATGGGGTTTTTAGTGTTTTTTAATTTTTATGAGTTTTATAAAGTCAAAAATGACCAAAATTGGTCAGAAAATCAAACAAGGTAAAACAACTAGTGTCTAATATTTTTGTAATTTTTAGAGGTATTTAAATATTTTTTGTGATTTTCCAAGTCAGACGGTAAAGAAAAGGCTTGTTTTTGAATTTTTAAAATAGTAAATAAAATCAAAAATGTCCCCAAAAATAGGAGAAAATTTTACACTATGGCAGGATCCATGTATCCAATTTTCATCACATTTGGAGTTGGTTTGATATTTTATTCAAAATCAAAACCTAGGTATAGTGCACAGGGACCTGTACGCAAATACAAGAAGTTCCGGGGGGTCCGGTACAAAATTTCCAAGAAAACACGCGCGAGGCGCGTGACTTGGGCACACAGGGACCTATTTGCAAGGAAACAAAGTTCCTGGACTATTTAATAACAAGTATTAAAAGTCCAGGGGCTTTGATGTAAATAACCCACTAATAAACGCACATGCGCATAAAAATAATTCACAGGGGCATATCTGCAAATATCAAAAATATAAATACATTCAAGAACACCATTGAACTGCAAGGTTATATGCAAATATCTCAAACAAACACGTGTCGATGCACGTGATCCACTACAGGCAGGGGCATACATGTAAATACCGGAAATGACAGGGTCCAAAGTGCAAATTACCAAACTAATTAAAATTCCTAAAATATTTACAGGACTAAAAGCAAACTACTCTAAATCTAAGGGCCTAAGGGGATATTTACCCTTTATTTAGTAGACCGTCAGATGGGCGCCACGTGTGCAATCAGACGGTCGGGGAAGGGTGGCGCCCAACGCTGGGGTCCTCGGTCTGATCGAGTGGCTGGGGCTTCGCCACGTGTAGGATCGAACGGGTATGAGGCGCTGTGACTAAGCCTCGCTGAGCCAACGGTCCGGATCGCTCCTCGAAGGATCAAACGATGCTGGCGGCTCCTCAGATGGACGGTGGAGATGCAAACTGGAGCTGGAAGAGAATCGAACGGCGGGGGAGGATGGAGGACGAACTGGGCTTCGGTGAACTTCGTCGGGCTCGTGCAGGCGCTAGACTCCTCCTCGAAGGCCACGGATGATCGGAGAAGGAGCGTGGAGGCCTTCCGCGTCTACTAGTACCCTCTGATGGCTCGACGGAGCTCTGGGGAGCTCAGGCGAGTCCGGCAGAGGTCGAGCTCGTGCACCTGGATGTCGAAGCCCTCAGATGGGCTTCCTGGGACCTGCAAAGGTGTGCAACAAACTCGCGGGTCGAGGGCAAAATGCCTCGACCCCGTTAGCGGTGGTGGAGATGATCGGTGCGGAGGGGCGGTCGAGCTCTGGCGATGCGACGGTGGAGGAACTCGAACCCCAGCTCCTGTGCGAGCTGGGTTGAATGGATGGGTGGAGAACGTGCACGGGGGGAAGGTGAACGTGGTGGAATGGTCCGATGATCGAATCGAAGGCGGAGGTGGCTGGAATCGAAGGCGAACGGCGAGTGGGCGATTTGGGGCAAAATCAAAATCAAAGAAAAGGAAAGACAACTAAGGCTACCTGGGCAGATGAATCAACTGTGGAGGAGCTGGGCTTGCTCCTGGTCCTTGCCTCGAGGACCGTCGGTGTCCGAGGCTCTGGCGCTACCTCCAGGCGGCGCACGACGGCGCAAGCTCGTCGGATCGATGGCTCCTTGCTCCCTCCTCGCTGCAACACCCTCTGGGGCGAGCTGTCACTCTCTCTAAGACGATGGAGGTCACTGGGTGGAAAGCAAATGATCCAAAGATCAGGAACAGGGAGGCGGAGCTCAGATTTTATATGGTGGAAGGTCCGGGAAGAAAGGATCGGGTCCGGCTCGATGGAGCACGGACCCCTAGGCAAGATGTCGAGCGAGGTTCCCGGATGATTGGGGCGTAATTAGGACCCGAGATTTGGCGAAATGGTGATCGGGTCAGGCAGAGATAATTGGGAGAAGATGGGTCCGCGAAGAGGATCCATGGGAAGTGGTCCACAGGGGGAGTTGACCGGGGGGTCAACATCCCCCGTGGACCAATGAGAAGGGGCCATGTAATAAATATGTGTAAATTAGAAATAAAATAGAAAATGGCCGATTTATTAAAAACTCAAGATACGAAAAATGTTTATTTTATTTTTTTCTATTTTTTTGGTGATTTTTAACTCATTTTTCGAAATAAAAATATGGTATTTACATAATAGGGCTATATATAGGTATATATACAATATAGGATTTTTATTTTTGATTTTTAATTAGTTATTTTTGCCCATTTTATATTTTATTTATTTATAGCTTAAAATTAGGAATAAAAAGGAATTTTTATTTTATTTTTATTATTGTTATACAAGGGTGAAATAAGTAGATATATACATCTATATACATGGTATATTTACAAGGTTATTTTTTTGGTTTTTAATTTTGTTCTTTTTATTTTGTTTTTATTTTAATGGTTTTTATTTTATTTATTTACACCATAAAAGATAGAATATATACAAATTTTATGGAAATTAATTTATTAATTTATTTATTTATAAGGTGAAATAAATATAGATAAGTGGACTATGTACATGATGAATATGTACAAGGTAGGTGATTTTTATCTTCTTTTTTTAATTTTTCAAATTTTATTTTGATTTTGTATTTAAATATTTACAAATATGTACAATCCACTTTTATTCTATTTTTGGAGGAAAATATATTTATTGTATTTACAGGTATATTTACACACATGAGCCCCTATCTCTCTCTACTTTGGCTTTTATGCGGTCAGACCCATGGTGAGCCCTCCCTTGGGATTAGGTTGCTCAATATTTATTCTAAATATTTCCCTCTTTTTCTTTTTAATCTTTATTCTTTTATTTTTGCACAAAAACATGTTAATTATTACTTTTTATACCATGCATGCTTTTAGTAATTATTTGTATTTACAGACATATACATGCATTTGCAAAGGTTTTTGTAGCTAAAATATAAGAATAAAGAGTGATGAATGAGTATTCATCAGTTATCAAGACTTTGCCTCTGAAGATCGTAATGTAAGGTTTGTATTAGCTAGCGATGGCTTCAACCCTTATCGAACAATGAGTACAAGATACAGTACTTGGCCAGTTGTATTAGTTATATATAACATGGAGCCGTGGGTTTGCATGAAACAATATTCGATTCTTCTCTCAATGATTATTCCTAGAGAAAAGGGACCTGGTAATGATATTGATGTTTTCTTGGAACCTTTAATTGAAGAACTCAAAGAATTGTGGGAAGGTATTGATGTATTTGATTCATATGCAAAGGAAAACTTCAAATTACGGGCAGCTCTTCTTTGGACAATTAACGATTTTCCCGCACTTAGAAATTTAAGTGGTTGGAGTACAAGTGAAAAATTTGCTTGTCCATATTGCATGGGCGACACTCATTCTCAATGGTTGTCTAATAGTGGTAAATTTTGTTACATGGGTTGTCGTCGATGGTTAGATCCAACTCATCCTTTTCGATTTCAAGATGAGCAATTTGATGGTACCAAAGAGTTTCGTTTACCTCCCATTACACCATCTGGAGTTGATATTGAAAGACATCTTCATGGCCTTAAATTCAACTATGGGAAGATATCGACAATGTCTAAAAAGAGACAAAAATGTGAAATATGCGGACAACTACCAATTTAGAGCATCAAGAACGTCTCTTTGAAGATGTGCATGACTTGGTTGATGATGTTAATTTTATAATATAACAGATGTGCCGCATACTCCTACTTCTCAATTGTGGAAAAAAAGAAGCATCTTTTTCAATCTTCCATATTGGAAATACAATCTTCTTCGACATAGTTTGGATGTCATGCACATAGAGAAAAATATTTTTGATAACTTGATTGGAACATTGATGGATATATCTGGTAAGAGTAAAGATAATCTCAAAGCTCGTCTTGATTTGCAAAAAATGGGTATAAGGAGGGAATTACATCCAATTGTCAGCAATGGCACGATTTATTTACCTCTAGCTTCATATACAATGAATATAAAAGAAAAAGACATCTTCTTATCAGTTTTGAAGAATCTCAAATTTCCTGATGGTTACGCTTCGAACATCACAAGATATGTAAATCTCAAAGAACGGAAACTTCTTAACCTCAAAAGTCACGATGGTCATATTCTTATGCAAGATATTCTTCCCATTGCTATCAAAGCTTCCATGTCAAGGCCAATTATGGTTGTAATTTCTGAATTATCTAATTTCTTGATCAGTTGCAATCTCGTATCGTGCTTACAATGTGCCAAATGTACTGTTGCTATCTCGCATTTGCCAACATATAATTATTCATTGCTTTATCTCATTTCTCAACGGATAATTATTCGTTGCTATATTTATTTGCTAACGATTAATTATCCGTTGCTATTTTGCATTTGCCAACGGATAACCAGTTCGACGGGATGGGAAAGCAAGCACTCGCATACTTCTCCAGTCCCTTGAAGAATTATTCGTTGCTATATCTCATTTCCAACAGATAATTATCTGTTGATATATTTAACAACGGCTTATATAACAACGGAAATAACAACGAATAGTTAATTTGTTGAGAGATTGCATAGCAACGATTAATTTGTTGGCTTCTTCTAAAATTATCCGTTGTCTTTGATAGATTTTGTTGTAGTGTACTTTATTTGTCCATTGGCGCACAGTAAAATAAAGTATGGGTGTGGCCTTCAACGAATACGCGAATTACATGTATCATAGATGTATTTGCACATATAATCCTTGTCATATATATATATATATATTTATTTGTCATATCTTACTATATATTAAGGGTCGTGGACATACTACTGTTCACGGTCCTGTAGAAATGGAATTTGCATTTTTTTTCATTTTATAATATTTCTTGATTGTATGGACTGTGCTTATCGGCTCGGTCGGTTTTCTTTCCCGCAAGCTACCCATCCCTTAGATTCCCCTAACTCCTCCCTGTTCGTCGGAGTCATACGTCACCCTTCTTCACCACGCCATCAATTTCTTCGTCTCCACAAGCTCCCCCTCTCACCCCGCCCACAAAATCGTGGAGTCTGCCAAGGCCCCCTGATGAATCCATATTTCATCATCTTTATTCTATCATTTTAGCACCAAAAACCCTAGCAAATGCCTGTAAATAACATTTATTCCATCATCTTAGCATTCATGCATGTGCATCTATTTAGTGTATAAAATAGTGTAATTAAAGCCAAAATTATAGAATAAATAAAGAAAAGAAAAAGAATAAAATATTGTAAATATTTTATGACCCAAAACCCCGAGACCTAGGCATCTTGATGAATAGGTCGACCAGGAATAAAGTAGGGGGAGATAAGGGACAAAATACAGATAAAACACCTATACTTTCTATTCATTCTTTATTCATTTTGGGACCTATTTTTGGTTCCACTTTTTATACATCAAATAAAGAAACTTTGTACATAAAAGTTGTAGATAATTTAATAAAGAAAAATACAAAATTGATTTCACTCAAAAATAATATACAGATAAAAAGTTATGGTCTGAATAAAAATCCAGAATCCCAACTTCCCAGACCCGTATCTCACAAACGAAAACTCCAAATGCATCAAAATCACCTTTAATTGTATATAGAATAAAATAAGATATTTAATGGCGGTAGTTTCGCATTTGGCGGAGCTACGGTTTGAAAGTTGAGTTTTGGACCCCCGTTATATAGATGTACTGATTAAAATATTCAATTTATTATTTATTCATTATTTTTATATTTTTATATTTTTATAATGTTGTAAATATTACTTATAATAATTATGTACATTAAAATAAGAATAAAAACCTGAATGAAAACAAAAATAAAATACTTAAAAATAAAATACATAGATACATTACCTATATATATACCTATACAAAACATACTTGTATTTTATTAAATATACAAAACATATCAGAAAAATGAAATAAAAATATATTTGAGTATATAAAAGTATTTTATAATTTTAGAAAATATTAAATAAAAATCATAAAAATAAAATACACAGAATAAAAATAAAGTAATAAAGTATATAGATATTATACTTATATAGGGGTATAAAAGCAACTTGTAAAAATATACCTCGTAAAAATAATAAAAATAAGAATAAAATACTTCATAAAAAATCAACATTTTTTATTTTATAATTAAAAGTTAAATAAATCATTTACTATTTTTAAATTAATTAATAAAACTTTTTTCCAGGGTTTTTCCTGGTTGGTCCACGTGGACCAACCAGGAGGTCAGGACTGTTGACCAAGGTCAACAGTCTGACCTACCCCCCCCCTAGCCTCTGCCTACCTCGTTTTTCACCCGCTTTTGCGGATTTATCGAGGTCCCATCTTACATCTTTTCGCGAAATTTTCTTCTGCAAAATCGTTCCCCAACCATCTCTCTTACTCGCCCTATGTTCTTCTTGGGCTGAGGACCACCGCATCGTGCCAGATCTCTCGTTCTTCACGCCGCTTCGTCAACGTGTACAAAAGACCCCCCAGTCCTCCCTTTGATTTTCGAACCACTTTTGGACCAGCTTAGACATCCGGATGCGGGTAGGGATGTGCTCCGGTGACAGGGGATCCATTCCACACCTCCGTAAGAGGTACGACGACGGTCTGAAGGTGCGATTCCACCATCTCCGGCGGCTGCGCCGCCGTGAGGTTTTTACCTCGCTTTTCTGGCTTGAGGTACTATTTTCTTTTGTGTTTTTCGTGTAGTTCTTTTGCGTTTTTAGCCTCGCAGTAGCTGTAGGATCATTTCCCCATTTTCGCTTCACTCAAAATCCATCAACTCGCCTTCGCGTCCACCTCACCGGAGTGAGCTCCGGCGAGCTTCTCCCTCGCCGCCTCCCG
The DNA here is from genome assembly GCA_037367405.1 of Ottelia alismoides. NCBI lineage: Eukaryota > Viridiplantae > Streptophyta > Magnoliopsida > Alismatales > Hydrocharitaceae > Ottelia > Ottelia alismoides. The sequence goes on from JAZKJV010003200.1 coordinate 50,056, forward strand.
CATCTTTTCGCCATCCCAAGGTGCGTGGCAATTTGCCCATGCACCTCCTCACGTCTTTGCAGGTTCCAGGTGCTCAAATACCCCTCCTGGGGATCATTGGCGTCTAGCTCGAAGCTCCTGGGGGCCGTCCTCCTTCGTCGATCAGCAGTGGAGCCCCGGTCATCCTTTGGCCATTTTGAAGCCGCCATCACTTCGAGGAACGCCCCATGCATCTTTTGGAGCAATCAGAGGGACGGGTGCAGCTCGGAGTAGCAAGATTTTGCGGATTGAGAGTCGCCATCGACCAGTTCGTGGCGTGTTCTTCCTTGCAGCCCCAGCGCCGTTGGATCTTCGCCCGTTCATCGTGGAGTATAGGAGCCGTCAGATCTCCCCACGTGCCCACCGTCTGATCATCGAGGGAGTTCTAATCACAGCCGCAGGAGCCGAACCGTCATCGGGCCCTTAGATTGTGCCACGTGGCGTAAGTGGCACTCCGTCAGCCGTGCGATTAGCGCGCCTGGGTAATTTTGCTCCCATACCCTTGCGCAATTTTGTAATATTTAATCAGTATCGAATCGTTCTTCTGCCGTTAAAATATTTTTGTAAAAATTATAATGAGACCCCCGTCTTTTGTGATTTTGCATCTAGGTCCACCAGTCACGTGCATTGGGCACGTGGTGTGGTGATTTTACAGGAGGGGCCCTCGGGTTTGTCTTATTTAAGTTTGGTGCCCAAACTTTTATCTGCAGTTAAATAATTTCTGTTATTTTTGCAACTTTGCCCCTTGAGCTCTTGAGTATTTCATCTGTGCCCCTCCCAAGCGTGCGTGCGACGCACGTGGGTCTGGGATTTTTACAGAGAAGCCCCTGCAGCTTTGGGTATTGGATTTTGGTCCAGAATATATTTAATTCAGTACTAATTTTTGTGGGAAAATTGCTAGCGAGCCCCTGGAACTTTTTCTTTTTGCTAAAAGGTCCCTGCTAGACCTTTAACTGTTGTATGCTTAACGTAATTGTTTGGAGACTCTTTCTAATTCCAAAAATTCTAAAAATTTGAACTCAAGATCCTGGTAACTTGTACTTTAAGTCCAACTTTTAGTTTTTGATTTTATTTTATTTTAATATTTATTAAAAATCAAAAACATGCTTTTTATTCACTGTCTAGCTTAGAAAATGCCAAAAAAATATTAAAACATATCGAAAAAATTCAAAACAATTCCCTAGTGCCTATTTTACCCTATTTTAGTGTCAGTCCAAAATTCACTAAAAATCTCAAAAGAAAAACCTTAAAATATTAAAAATACATAAAAACTTCAAAAAAATATATAAAATCAAAGAAAACTCAGAAAAATACAAACTCAGTTCCTGTTTACTCTATGTTTTAGTATCTTTATTTGAAAATTAGAGTGAAATTTTGATGGCTGTTTGCTAATTTTAATTTCCATTTTACTCACAGCTAGCACAATTTTTACTGTTTTCCCTTATTTCAGTATTTAAAAATACCAAAAACACTTTGAAAAAACCCAAAAATCACAAAAACAGTAAAAAATCCTAAAAATATCAAAAACATTTTATTTCTGAATTTTTGATTATTTTTGCATATTTTTATAAATACTTTATCTTGTCTTTTATTACATTGTTTTTAAATTCCAATATTGAAAAAGAAATAAAAAATATAAAATATAAGATTATAAAAATCAGAAAATTAAAAATCAAAATACAAAATTGAAAAATTAAAAATAAAATAAAATTAAAAACCCACAAAAAGTTCTTTGCTTGCTTGCTTAGTGTAGACACTTCACATTCACTTGTGCACATTTATTTGAATTACCCTGTTTGCTCCCTGTGTTCGAACTCTCTGCATACTTGTCCCTATACACCATTTGTGCAGAGTTAAAAATAATTTTTAACTCCACATTTATTTCTAATTATTGATCTTTAGTGTGGGTTAATTATTGATTAATTTCAGGATTTGATTGGTTGACACTTCGACTGTGTTCCCGCCTTGTGTGGAACACAAGACCGATCGATTTCTGAGATTATCACCCCCCTCTAGAAGAATCTCCACCTAATCGTCACTACCAACAAATCCGGAACGACTCTGACTCCGTATCCTCTTTTTTCTGTTCCCTGGCCCCTCTCAGCAAGAGAAATGATGTCGGTGGATGCGTATGGCGGAGGAGTGTCTCTTGGCTGGCGGGAGAGCGCAACTGGAGGTTGAGATGGCTCCGGATCCAGTAGACGGTGACCAGATGCTAATTTCACATGCATGCAGTGAATGGCATCGATGGGACGTGCTACAAGAATGGAAGATGTATCTTTGCCCTCAGATGGCAGTTGACAGCAACCCGCAAGAGGATGACGGCAGTAGAAGATGTATATCCCTCCTAAGATGACCATCATCGTTCTTGTGTTTTCTGCGTGTGCAAGTAAGAGGACCTGCGATGGGCTTACGGCAACCACATCCTCGGTGATTTCTTCCTCCCTCCTTTTTTCCCCTAAGATAACCATATAGATGTCGAGGACTATCTCAAGTGATGTGCATTCTCTCCATTCTCCAAGCGATTTGATTAACTTTATGGACTGCCTCCCCTTTTTTCCTTATCCCAGTAACACCATATGATTTAATTTATGACGATGGTAAGTTGGAAATACCGGCATTATCCCCAGGCTTTAGCGTAGCTACCTGATAGGGATGAAAACGAATGTGAATATATTCGTATCCGATCCGCTATCGTATTCGTTTTATACATATTTTGATATTCGTATTCGTATTCATTTTAAAATAGATGCGGATATGGATATCACTTTGACATTCGTTAATATTCGCATTCGTATTCGTATATTCGTTTTTTGTACATAAAGATATTAATAGATTTATTTATAAATGTGCGTACCAATATTTTATGATTGCATTGAACATTATTGATATAATTGTTATGAAATTACTATATCTGATGTATCTATTTTATGTGTAAACCATCCTAAATATGTATATTTTAGTTAATCTACAAAAATTTCTGTTATTATTCGTATCTGATTCATATTCATTTTACATTCGTATTCGTTTTTAAGCAGGGAGGGAAGGGGGGCGGGAGGGGGCTTAGCCCCCCCAACCCATGGAAAAATATCTATATTATAGGAGATCAACCACCCTTTAAATAGTCAATCATCCATTTTTCAATTAAAATATTTCAAAAAAATATAGTTGTTTGTGTGATAATATATAAATAGACCATTGTATCTCTTCTATGGATGAAAACGAATATGGATATATCTGAATATCTGTTTATCATGTTCGAAAATTACCTGATACGGATATCTGTATCCTTAATCGAATGCAGATCGAATATGGATATAGGTTTAAAAACTTTCCAGATACGGATACAGATATGGTAATGGCTTGAATATCATGATTCAGATTCGAATATCCGAATACGACATTTAATATTATTTTATATATTAGTTACTATAATATAAGCTACAAACTGTGTTATTATGTTAGTATTATATATTATATAATATTATATATTAATGATATTAATAAACTTCATTTGTTTGGAATATGGATATGAACAAAATTTATAAAATCATATCCTTTGTTTGCTTCCGGTAAAGAATGCAGATCATCTCGACGCTCCTTTTTATCGTGATGTAACTTATTTATATTTCATTGTCATTTTTAAAATCATATGAACCTTGATAAAAATTCAATTTGTATTCTATGTGGTCTTTATTATATCATTATTCGGATTTCATATTTATTGGATTCATATTTGGATTCACTCTTTATTTGATTCATAGATGGATTGACTCTTTATTCAATCTGTGTTTGAGTCCGCTCTTTATTCCATCTCTATTCGAATTTGATAAATATCCGATTCAACTTCGTATTCGAATTTTTAAGGATATTATTTCTTTAATGCATATCCAAATCATATCCATATATGTATCCGATAAGGATGAAGCGAATATGGATATGGAAATAAGCATATCTCATCTGTTTTCATCCCTAAACTCTGTATTTTTTTCTCTTCCTTGCTCAACTACTTCTCATATTCATTTGTAAGGTGAAAGAATTTCTCCATATATGTATCTCATTTCATTTTTTAAAACAACTTAATGTGGGAATTCGTTCAAGATTTTAAGCATTTTAGTAAATGTTTTTTTCATATTACACTAGAGACTAGAGGTAAGTTTGTTACTGAATAATACTCTTTTGGATTTATTTTTATCTAAAAATAATATAATTTATATTTATAAGAAGATAAAAATATAAATATTTTTGTAAGCAATGGTTTACTTATAAAACTTAATGATGTGATAATATATCTCTCTGCAAAATAAAAGAATTTATTTAAATGGTTTGATGGTATGGTATAAAGTCCATCACTATAATATCCGTTGTTTAAACATATAATGACGATATTATTTATTGTAAAATTATTTTTATACTTGAAATTAGCGACCATTATTATATTTGTTCCTACATCATTAGCGACAATCCATAGAACAACATTTATCCATTGCTATTTTAAAAGTCTAGCCAATTTTCATTGAATTTTGACTAAATTAGCAACGATTAGTTAAAATTTTGAAAATGCTAATAGATAAATGCCGTTCTATGCACAATTGTGAATGATATAATTTTGTATATGATATCTGTTGCTAATTTTAAATATAAAAAATAATTTTGCAACAAATTTTACCATCAGTATATATTTAATAATGGACGATACAGTGACAGATTTTGAAAAGTGTTATTATACATCCGTTTTGTTATAGTGTAAATCACAATTGGAAAATTATTTAAATATTTAGATGGTTTTGAAGATGTGATAATATACCCCAAAATGAACTTTATGACATAGAAATTTAGATATTATATTTCTATATTAAATAAAAAATATTTTATTCAAGGTAATTTGTCCCTTATAATACATGATGGTGTTGTTAAACAAATCATGATTGGTAAAAATTCCATGAAAGAATATATATACCCATAGTTGAAATTCAATAATTCATACATTATATCTTTAGATATTAAATTGTTATCCATATTTATGTTATAAATGTATTATTAATTTATTTTTACCAGTAACCTACAAAAAAACGATTAATGATGTTTTTAAGAAGGCAGAATTATTCACTTTTTTGATTAATTAGAAATTTTTTAAATAATTCTGCCTTCTTAAAAATATCATTAACCGTAGTTTTTTCTTAACCAATATCATATAATTACTTAAATGGATCAAATCTATCTTGAATATCCTATCTAGAAGTTCTTGTCGTTAAATTATTAGTTAAATTATCCATATATCACACTAGAATTTATTTAATTAATTTATCCATACACATGAAATAAATAAAAATTATACAAAAAATTAAAAATATTAAAACATAATTGTTATTATTTATTATAGAACATTAACTAATTATAAAAAAGAGAAATGCATATTTTCCTTCATATTTCTAGAAACGATGCAAAATGTTCGAAAAAGCTCATTGATATCTTGAAAAATGTCATGATTTTAGGTAAAAAAACGATCACATCATTTTTACAGAAAAATCTACATACGAATATGTCTTTTGGTTATATATAGCCCCCCCCCCCAAGCCAATAATCTTGGCTTCGTCCCTGTTTTTAAGGATATGGTAACACATTTTTCACATCCGGCAATATTCGTATCTGCATCTATATTCGTAATTTAAAATAGATAAGGAAATGATTATACCTATATTCGTATCCATTTCCGACCATTTTCATCCCTTCTACCTGGCCATTAACTATATACATAAAAATAGCCACTTGATTACCTGAACATCTTCAGTAAAAAAACGGGTTCTGTAAGTGGGCTCAGATTTGATGCAAGATTGATCAATAACTTATTCAAATTATCTCTTCTCAATTTGTGATGCTGTTTTTTCACAATATGCTAATATATAATCATATTTCCTTTTGCATTTAGAACATCTGCAGTAAATTTTCATTATTTTACTTTCTAATAATCTTCATGCCAAGTGCTATAAATGTGGATTTTATATTGCTCAAGTCAAATATGTTGGACATGTCAATTGTGAGGAAGACATCACCATGGAAGATAAAAAAACTTCAATTCTTTCTTGGCCTTCTCCATGAATGTGAAGGACATGCAAAGCATTCCCAGCCTCATAGCTTATTACAAAAAATTCATTAGGAGTTTAGGAATAGATGATCGGGTATATGTTACTACCTTTTTACGAGCTACATTAACGTTTTCTCTCCTTCAGGGATGATATTCATCGTAATATCCTCTGCAGGAATTTTAGCAAGTGTGCTCAGATAAGCAATGCAATGCATCGAAGCAACAATCTCATAAATGGAAGTGTCATGATAAGCGACGAGTCTTTTTTATGTCCTTCCCAAAATATAATCTATCGTCGGGAATCAGGATCAAGATTTTGCAATATACATGATATTTTGTTGTTTTAGCATCTCTAGCAATTTCACCCAAATGATTATTTGCAGCAAACAACCATTTGGTTTGATACATCCATTAACTCGTCCAAGTCCTCAAAATATACCTATAATGATTTAATCCACAAATATCATTTGTTTCATTATTGTGTGTTGTATTTGTTGTTCATATTGAGAATGACAGAGTATGAAATATAAAGTTCTGTGCATTGCACGGGGTTACCTACTAGTAGCATGTATGTAGATTGATGTATTGGATCTCCTAGGGCATTTTATGAATCCCCATTTTATGGAATGTAGACTTTCATTGATTCGTATGTATGTAAGATCTTTCACGTAAAAGTAACAAAGAAAAATCATTGATTTGTACGTCATAAAGACTATGATGACAACTTCAACTCATGAGATTGGCGTCTTATCAACTTTGGACCTTATCAACTTTAGATTGAACTTGACATCATGTTCCCGTATTGATAACTATATAAATTTCCAAATTCAAAAAATGCAAAAAAAATTGTTATTCATTATCTTACAATAAGCTTATGTTTTCTTTAAACTTACCTCAACTTGCAACTAAAATATCCCACTGTCAAATAAATGAGATTCTTAAATCTAATAACCAACTTGTGAGGCAAAGAAAGAAAGAACTTGAGGTATTATGATGGTAAGAGAAAACTTCATATATATATTAACCCTGCCAATTCTAATATCTAATAATTGTTTACTTATATAATCAAATAATGTTACTTATCTGTTGCGAAATGCTGGTGAAGGTCAAGATCAAGACATGTGCAAGGATATGAGGATTATCTGAGCAAGTAGGATACTGAACAAGATAAAGATCTTCCTTTGATGCTTAAAGAGGGATCGACTTCTAGACAAAGACAGAAGGGCGAGGATCCTTAGCCTCCGAGATGCTATTTGTGACCGGTGTAAGGAGCAGGCAGAGACCTCGGAACATCTTTTCCTCACCTGTGTATCCTCGGAGAAGGTCTGGAGAGAGTTGGCAATCCTCTGGGTAGATGTGTGTGGCCTACTGAAATTTTGGGAAGGGGTAAGAACTTTTTAGGAATCAGAGATTTTATCCAGAAAATAGTGTTGCTCATTGTAAGACTCTATTAAGCTTTTGGGAGTCAAGATAACTTATCATGTAACCTTTATTTTATTTATATAATGGTTTTATGGTGACTCCCATCTCAGGAGGTCACCCTTTTTCTCATCAAAAAAATAATGTTATTGAAGAGGCCGTTTGCTCTAGAATAGATTTGAGAGGACTAAATGTTATATATAGTTTACCTAAACTGCCTAAATATATTAGGATTTTTATCAATTGTACCATGCTTAACTTTTTCAATGTCAATTGTGCCCCTCTGTTTTTGGAATATCAGTTGTATCCCTACTTGCTTATAAAATTCACAATTATGTTCTTCCGTTAATGTAAAGTAGGAGCATAACTGATATCACAAAAGGGCAGAAGCATGCAATAAATATTCCAAAAAGCGATTAGCATAACTTATATTGCAAAAGATACTAGCAATAGATTTCATAATGATTATTGTTTTTCAATGCAAATACTTTATGGTTGCTTTGTATATTTTCCTCTTCTTTTATTATATTTTTCTAAAACAAGAATAGTTTCATTTCCCGTTGCAACCCACGATCTTTACACTAGTGAATATTACTTGTCGTAAAATTATCTTCGACTTCTAAATTCACTATGAATATTATATCCATTGTCATAATGTTAGTAAAAAATGTAAATTACTGTAAAACCACCATTGTGTGAAATATAAATTAAGTGAAAGTTATTTTAATATTGACCGTTCGATCACATTGATAATTAACAATCAAAAGAATTAATTCTCAGAATACGTTATCAGATAACGGTTAATGCAGAAGTCTTCAAATTAAATACTATGTATAATAATATTTTTTCATGAAATAAAAAAGGTAATATTATATATCAAATTATTTCCGTACCACTTACATATTCTTGTATAAGAATGTTATAAAATTTGATTTTTAACATGTTCTATGATTTTTATCCCAAAAGTATTAATTTTTATAATTGATAAATAAGATCTTTTACTATTGAGAAAGAAATCAATACACAAGGTGAATTTGTCAGAAACATGTTTTGCAAGTAATAGTTGATATAAAGTTAATGTAAACAATGGCTAATAGTAATACCAATCATGCAAAAGTTATTTCTTTATTTGGACACCCACACCAATTTGTTAACTTCCATTTGGTCCATTTGGAAAGTGGATCCATATTATTTTCTGGACCGGCCGACCAATACCCAGATATTATTTTTTTGACTGGGAAACTATTATTCGTCCTTCACTGCGGATAAAAAAAATATTTATATACAATTTGCTGATATGGGTTTTTGAATAAAATATTACACTCCATGAGGAATTTTATAAAATAATTGTATAATGTATTTGAAGAGGGTGTCTTCCCTTAAACAAACATTAGCTTACGGTCTACACTTTAAAATTGGCTTTGCCCAACGGATAATTTGAATATTTGTTGGTTATGTTGTTCAATGTTAAATACATAACAGCGAATTTCGCAAAAATGAGTAATAATTGTCAACGCATAAATGTTGATATATGACTCATGCCTAACAATATAGAATCGGATTATGATTATCGTTACAAAATTAAAAAAAATCGTCCAATGTATTTTAAAATACGAGAATCTAACTTTTCTCGACATTATTGCGCAACAAATGTCACGCTTAATGAAAGATAAGTCGACATATAAATAAACATCGCAAACATATTATATATTCCGACAATTTAAAATAAATACTGACCATGATTCACGTAGGCCGATGTGTTTTAGAAAGTACCATTAGGGTATAAATGGACCGAACCTACAATTTTTAAATTCGATTCGTTTATTTAATCGAACATAAACTTGTGTTTAAGTTTGGTTCTTTATTTTCGAACATGACTCGAACCTTTATTTAATTGAATCAAATCTAAAAAGGTACCGAACTTGAGAATATTTTGATGGGATAGGGTAAAAAAAAAAGAAATGCCATCGAGATGCTCCTCGCCGTAGGAGGGAGGTGACCTCGAGAGGAGAAGGGGTGTGGGGGACTTGCGACGGCAGGCCATCGTGACGGACGGCGGAGCGGCACGGATGCTCCTTGTCGAAGGAAGCGGTAGTTGTGAGAGATGGCGTGCAGAAATGCGGCAGCACAATGGAGAAGGAAGGGAGGGAATGCCACTCGCCGCAGGAGGGGAGCAGCCGCCGTTGGGGGAGGGGCGCTAGGGCCTTGCTGCGGTAGTCCGGCGCAAAGGGAGGGGGAGAACGGGAGTATTGGGTCGAGTGGGGAGGGAGAAAATAGAGAGAGAGAGAGGGAGAGAGGCTTGTCTGCCAACATCGGGACTTGATTTTTTTGGGGAAAGTGTAAAGCAAAGAGCCCGTTGGATGCAAACAGATCCAACGGCTGTGATATCCGGTGTATATAACTTGCTTGTACCATGGTGCAAGCTCCCCAACCCGATAAATATATATAATTAGAATAAATCTTCATTCAAAATTTGTATGTATCTCTTCTCCATATTTTGAAAAAAATAGATTAATAAAGATTTTTTTCTTTGAAAAAAACTATTGTAATATATTTTATATCTGTTTTGACGAAGGATAAGGAATAAGGTAGTGATAAAGGATAATGATATGTTTCTCATGCTAATTTGAGGGATAATGAAGGAAAAAGAAGTAGACATATAGATAATAGATGTTGTAACCACGATTGTTACCGTTTATCTTGAGATAGTTTATATTGATATAAAGTCTACCTATCCCATAAGTATCCACTTATCTCTAGACAATGCCCACTTATCACAGGATAAAATTCACTTATCCTGAAATAAGGTACACTTCTAAATCAAACTTGAGAGAACCTACGACTTTTTAGTTCGGTTCTAAACTTGTGTTCAAGCTTCGTTCATTTATTTTCGAACCGAATTTGAATCAAACTTTTAACAAAAGTTGAAACTAAACGAATACCAAACTTGAGATTTTTCCGACGGTCTTAAGTGTCATGTATAAAATATGATATAAGTCTCACTGAATTTTTTTGCACCCAAACTAGACATTTATAATAACGTCGGATTTGTTTCTAAAAGAAAATTGTCGTCGGCCCTTGGGCTACCCCAATCATAACGTTTCCCAGTGTGCATCTTGGTTACTCTTCTCCCCCGCTACAGCTGATTCTCCATCACCCTTCGTTTTTAGGTATGATCTTCTTCTTGATTTGAAGTATTAGTTGATCGCAATATGTTCGACGTGCATACTTTGATTGCATACTTGGTATAAGAGCATATTGAATATCTTTAGTTCGTGTATGGAATGCGTGAATAACAGAGCATAATTGATTGCATGAATATCCTTTGGTTCGTCGTCGCCTTCCTCTTATGATTTATATAATATGCACTGGAAGTATTCTATGATTAGTTTACATAAAAATGTGCTTATACAGACTTATTATTTGCTGAATGTTAATGTACTCAGTGTGAGTATGGAAGGCATGAATATAGACAGACCATTACTTAAGAGTGAATCGAATTGTGCTTTTAGTTGGAATCAGAAACTAATAAATAGATTGGGATTCGATTTTATTTGATTCTCTAGGATTTTGTTTCCAGATTTATACATTTGCATCATTTATCTTACATTTGCTCTTTCGAATTTTAATCATGCTATGTTAAATTAATTAAATAGAAAAATAGTGCTAGCAGTTGCTTGAAATATTAGTTGTAAAAGCTTAATTGGTACCAAAACGCCAGTATACTCCAACAATGGTTAGCATTTGGAGCTAAAGTGAAGGAATGCATTCCAATGATTAGAATGCAAGCAATCAAGTAAGCTTGCAGATACTAAATTGAAAATTAAGCATTTATCATTTTATAAAGAATGCTAACATTAGACAAGGAGGTATTGGGAGATACATAATACACCTTTATAAGTATAGTCGTGATCTTGTTCATCTAAAGTTGATATGGATTGGTTGAGGTTTGGAAGCCAAAAAAGGATTGGGAGAATGTAGGGGATGCGGTTATACGATCACAAGTTCTGATTGAGGCTAGAAATATGATGGTTCAAATCTGGCAAAAAGTGGAGCATCAAGTAAGTTTTTTAATAGTATTTATATTTCCTTATTATATATGAGTGTCTAATTCCTTCAAAAATGTAAAATGTAAGAAGAATAAGGAAACACACAATAATTTTGTGAAGCATTTGTCTAATACCTATTCGAAGTCATTTGATGTCAAGAAAAATGAGATTTTGAGTGGGTTACATATTTAGTTTGAAATAATAAACTATTTTTTTATTGAACATTTCTATAAATGTCGAGTATTGCAGTCTCGTGATGAGTTTAGTGGTCAACCTTGTGGAGAAATACACTTGTTTGTTAGGACAAAGTTTTGAATCGATGAAACAAGAGAGGAACCATTAGATCCTTGATGAATACCCATTCATCACTCTTTATTCTTATATTTTAGCTACAAAAACCTATGCAAATGCATGTAGATATGTGTAAATAGGAAAAGTTAGCAAAAGCATGCATGTTTGTAAATATAGATAATTAGCATGTTTTTGTGCAAAAATAAAAGAATAAAGATGAAAAAGAAAAAGAGGGAAATATTTAGAATAAATGTTGAGCAACCTAACCAAAGGGAGGGCTCAGCATGGGCCTGACCGCATAAAAGCCAAGTAGAGGGAGATAGGGGCTCATGTGTACATATTATTTGTAAATAAATAAATTAAATATTTTCCTCATCCAAAAATATATTGTAAATATTTGTACATATTTTGTATATATTTATGAAGCATAAAAACAAAACAAAAAGATAAAAATCAAAAATCCAAAAAGAATCCTTCACCTTGTACATAGACCATCATCCTTATTTGTTTCACCTTGTAAATAAAGTTATTTATTTCCCAAAACTTTTTGTAAATATTCTATGTATATATTGTACATAAAATAAATAAAAAGAAGCAAAACAAAAATCAAATAAAAATTACAAAATTAAAAATACAAAAATATTTTGTACATATACCATGTATATAGTTGTATATAAATAATTATTTAACCTATGTATATAATTAATAAAAATAAAATAAAAATAGATTTTTATTCCTCATTTTATCCTATACATAAATAAAATATAAAATAGGAATAAAAATGTATAAAAATAAATAATTAAAAATCAAAAATCAAAAATCAATATAGTGTATATATACCTATGTATAGCTATATTATATAGACCTTATTTTTATTTCCAAAAATTAATTAAAAATCACAAAAAATAGAAAAAATTAAAACAAATATTTTTCATGTTTTAAGTTTTTGAAAATTCGGCCATTTAAGGCCCCAAAAAAATCAAATAAAAATATAGGCCTTGGCGGGCTCTGATTGGTCCACGGGGGATTGTTGACCCCCGGTCAACACCTCCCCCAGGACCACCAGAGCCCGGGTCTGGTTCGCGGACCCAAACTCTCCCAATTATCTCTACCAGACTCGATCCCCATTTCGCCTAATCTAAGGTCCTAATCATCCCCCGTGCATCCGGGAAGCTCGCCCGATACTTCGCCTAGGGATCCGTGCTCCATGGAGCCGGACCCGAGCTCCTCTTCCCGGACCTGCACCCACATAAAAGCCGAGCTCCGCCGCACTCCGCTCGCATCTTTGGCTCTCCACCTTCACTCCCGTGACCTCCATTGCATTCAGCAAGGTGACAGCTTCCGTCTGCCGTGTTGCAGCGAGGAGGAGGGTGCCCGACCATCGATCCGGCAGCCGCACACCGCCGTGCTCCGCCACCTAGCTGGAGCTCGAGCCTCAGGCAGTGACGACCTTCGAGGCGACGACCGGGAGTTAGCCACACTCCAGCACAGTCTTCCGCTCCACCCAGGTAGTCGATTAGCTCTTCCATTTCGCTTAATTTCTGATTTCGCCCAAATCGACTCTCCGACGTGTTCCCTTGATTCCGGCCATCTCGCGTAATATCTCGATCATCGGAGCACACCATCACCTTCGCCACTCCCTCATGCACGTTCTACGCCCACTCGTTCAACCCAGCTCGCCCCGGAGCTGGGAGTCGAGCTCCCCCATCCCCAGCTCGCCGGAGCTCATTCGCACCGACCCACCAGCCACCGTCACCCCGCTTCTTTGGGTCGAGGCACTTTGCCCTCGACCCGCGAAGCTCCTGGCGTGTTTTGCAGGTCAGAAGAAGGGCATCTGAGCCCCCCTCACATCAGGTCCAGGAGCCCACCGCCGCCGAGCTCGCCGGAGCCCCTCCAGGGCTCGGGTGGGCCATCGGACAGTACCAGCAGCTGCGGGACGCCGTCGCCTATCTTCCCCGATCATCAGGAGCAGCTGAGGAGGATTGCAGCTCACGCACGAAGCCCGCGAAGTTCACCGGTGGAGTGTTCTTCCACCATCCTCCAGCACCGTCCGATCAGCCCCCGCTCCCAGTTCACATCGCCACCGTCCATTTATCAAGGAGCAGCAGCCGTTGATCAGATCGAGGGGCTGATCAGGACCGTTCGCGCTGAGGGGAGAGACACCTGAGGCCATACCCGTCAGATCCTCCACGTGTCCTCGCCTCCACCGTCGATTAGGCCCGAGAGCTGAAGAAGGAGAGCGCCAGCCATCCAGGACCGACCGATCTTCCACGTGGCGCCTATCCAGCCGTCGGCGAATAAAGGGGTAATTTACTTAGGGCCCCCTCTTAGTTTGTCTTTTTATTTCTAGTCCTGTAAATATTTTAGAACTTTTATTTACGTAGGGCAAATTGCATTGTGGACCCTGTGCTTAGTTTTATTTGCATGTATGCCCCTGTGTGTATGAGACCACGTGCTTCGCCACGTGCTGAGTTGGGCTTTTTACATCTTTGATCCTGTAGTTCTGGGTTGTTATTGAATGAAGAAATATTTTCTGGTATTTGCAGTTGTGCCCCTGTGAGCATTTTTATTTCTACATGTGCGTGTATTAGTGGGTAAATTGCAACCGAGTCCCTGGGTTTTTGGTACGAGTTATCAAAAGCCCCTGGAACTTCGTTTTTCTTACCAAAAGGCCCCTGAGTGCCCCAGGCACGCGCCACGCGCGTGACTAGCTGGGATTTTTGCACCTTGGCCCCCAGACTTTAGGGTATTTGCACTTACGTCCCTGTGCACTGTGCCCCCTCTTTGATTTTTGAATAAATATCAAACCACCTCCAAATTCGATGAAAATTTGACACATGGCTCCTGCCATGTTGTTGAATTTTTGAGAATTTTTGAGGACATTTTTGATTTTATTTAGTATTTTTAAAAATTCAAAAACCTCCTTTTTAGCTACTGTCTAGGTTTAAAAATACCAAAAAAATATAAAAACACCTCCAAAAATTCTAAAAAAATTAGCTACTGTTTCTTGCTTGTTGTTTGATTTTCTAGCCAATTTTGGCTATTTTTCATCTCTTAAAAACCCTAAAAATTAAAAAACACTTAAAAGCTTACAACAATTATAATAAATAATTTAAAAATCCAAAAACAATAACTAGGGTGCCTAAATTTTCCTTATCCTTTCTAGATTACAGAAAAATTACCTCCAAGGCCTTTTGAGACTCTTAAATATTTTATTTTTGAGTTTTAGGCCTTGCTGGACAATACCTAGGATTTTTAGCACTGTTTGATTTTTAGAAAATAATTTACCCATTAGAAAAATATCAAAAATTCACCAAAAACACTTAAAAACTTAAAAAACATAAAAATACTTTTTCCTGAATTTTTGCTTTATTTTTGGTGTGTTAAATAATTTGCCTAAGTGTGTTGATATTCGTTTCCTTTTATTTTCTTTATCTTTTAAAAATCCAAAAAAATATAAAAATTATTAAAAACCACTAAAAAACACTTTGCTTTTATTTTATTTTCTTTTTACTACTTTGTAGGCCCTAGGCCAATCCGTGCTCCTTGTGTTCGACCCTGGGAGCTATACCAGGTTAATCTTATAGCTAGGACCGCTTGCTTGCCTTGTTTGATCTTTGATTGATTTTGCGGTTCGATTTTCTTGATTGAGTGACCCCGAGTGTTAGAGGTCGTGATGAATACACATTCATCACTCTTTATTCTTATATTTTAGCTACAAAAACCTATGCAAATGCATGTAGATATGTGTAAATAGGAAAAGTTAGCAAAAGCATGCATGTTTGTAAATATAGATAATTAGCATGTTTTTGTGCAAAAATAAAAGAATAAAGATGAAAAAGAAAAAGAGGGAAATATTTAGAATAAATGTTGAGCAACCTAACCCAAGGGAGGGCTCAGCATGGGCCTGACCGCATAAAAGCCAAAGTAGAGGGAGATAGGGGCTCACACATGTATATATTTATAAATAAATAAATAATATTTTCCTCACCCAAAAATATGTTGTATATATTGTGTATATATTTAGAACTATTAAAAACAAAATAAAAATTTAAAAAATTAAAAAGACCCAAAAAGACCCCTTCACCATGTACCTAAGTCCATCATCCTTATTTATTTCACCTTGTAAATAAATAAAATATATTTTCAAAACTTTTTGTAAATATTCTATGGTATATATTGTAAATAAAATAAATAAAGAAAATTAAAACAAAAATCAAATAAAAATTACAAAATTAAAAACACCAAAAACATATTGTATATATACCATGTACATAAATGTATATAACTAATTATTTAACCTATGTATATAAATAATAAAAATAAAATAAAAATAGCCTTTCATTCCTCATTTTATCCTATAAATAAATAAAATATAAAATAGGAATAAAAATGTATAAAAATAAATAATTAAAAATCAAAAATCAAAAATCAATATATGGTATATATACCTATGTATAGCTACTATGTATAGACCTTATTTTTATTTCCAAAAATTAAATAAAAATCACAAAAAAATAGAAAAAAATTAAAACAAAAATATTTTGTGTTTTGAGTTTTTGAAAATTCGGCCATTTAAGGCCCCAAAAAAATCAAATAAGAATTCAACCCTTGGCGGGCTCTGATTGGTCCACGGGGGATTGTTGACCCCCGGTCAACACCTCCCCCAGGACCACCAGAGCCCGGGTCCTGTTCGCGGACCCGACTTCGCCCAATTATCTCTACCAGACCCGATCCCCATTTCGCCTAATCTAAGGTCCTAATCATCCCCCGTGCATCCGGGAATCTCGCCCGACATTCTTCCTTGGGATCCGCGCTTTAGCTCGCCCTACCCGATCGATCCTTCCCGGACCTGCACCCATATAAAACTCGAGCTCAGCCGCCTCCTCATTCCATCTTTGGCTCTCCACCTTCACTCCCGTGACCTCCATTGTGACCACCGAGGTGACAGCTCGCGTTGGCCCTTGTTGCAGCGAGGAGGAGGTGCTTGGACCATCGATCCGGCAGCCGTGCGCCGCCGTGCTCCGCCACCTAGCTGGAGCTCGAGCCTCAGGCAGTGACGACCTTCGAGGCGACGACCAGGAGCTAGCCAAGCTCCAGCCCAGTCTTTCGCATCGCCCAGGTATCCATTTAGCGCATCTATTTAGTGTAATTTCATGTTTCGCCCAAATCGACCCCTCGCCGTGTTCCTCTGATTCCGACCATCTCGCGTACTATTTCGATCATCGGAGCACACCATCACCCTCTCCACTCCCTCGCGCACGTTCTACGCCCACTCGTTCAACCCAGCTCGCCCCGGAGCTGGGAGTCGAGCTCCTCCATCCCCAGCTCGCCGGAGCTCATTCGCACCGACCCACCAGCCACCGTCACCCCGCTTCTTTGGGTCGAGGCACTTTGCCCTCGACCCGCGAAGCTCCTGGCGTGTTTTGCAGGTCAGAAGGAGGGCATCTGAGCCCCCCTCACATCAGGTCCAGGAGCCCACCGCCGCCGAGCTCGCCGGAGCCCCTCCAGGGCTCGGGTGGGCCATCGGACAGTACCAGCAGCTGCGGGACGCCGTCGCCCATCTTCCCCGATCACCAGGAGCAGCTGAGGAGGACTGCAGCTCACGCACGAGGCCGGCGAAGTTCGCCGGTGGAGTGTTCTTCCACCATCCTCCAGCACCGTCCGATCAGCCCCCGCTCCCAGTTTGCATCGCCACCATCCATTTCTCGAGGAGCAGCAGCCGTTGATCAGATCGAGGGGCTGATCTGAACCGTCCGAGCAGCAGAGAGAGAGAGCCACCTGAGACCTGACCCGTCCGATCCTCCACGTGGCTCCCTCTGGAGCGTCGATTTGGCCCAAGAGACAAAGAAGGAGAGCGCCACCATCCAGAGCCGCCCGATCTTCCACGTGGCGCGAATCCAGCCGTCGACGAATAAAGGGGTAATTTGCTTAGGGCCCCCTCTTAGTTTGTCTTTTTATTTTTAGTCCTGTAAATATTTTAGTAACTTTAATTACGTAGGGTAAATTGCATTGTGGACCATGTGCTTGTTTGTATTTGCATGTATGCCCTTGTGTGTATGAGTCCACGTGCGTCGTCACGTGTCTAGCTGGGCTATTTACATTTTTCATCCTGTAGTTCTGTTGGGTTATGAAATGAATGAATACTTTTTGGTAATTGCATTTATGCCCCTGTGAGTGTTGTTTATGCGCATGTGCGGATTTTAGTGGGATTTTTGCATCCAAGCCCCTGGACTTTTGGTACGAGTTACCAAAAAGTCCAGAAACTTGGTTTTTATTACCAAAAGGCCCCTGAGTGCCCCAGGCACGCGCCACGCGCGTGACTTGCTGGGATTTTTGCACCTTGGCCCTCAGACTTTTGGGTATTTGCACTTACGTCCCTGTGCACAGTGCCCCCTCTTTGACTTTTGAATAAATATCAAACCACCTCCAAATTCGATGAAAATTTGACACATGGCTCCTGCCATGTTGTAGGATTTTTGAGAATTTTTGAGGACATTTTTGATTTGATTTAGTATTTTTAAAAATTCAAAAACCTCCTTTTTAGCTACTGTCTAGATATAAAAATACCAAAAAAATATAAAATCACCTCCAAAAATTCTAAAAAAATTAGCTACTGTTTCTTGCTTGTTGTTTGATTTTCTAGCCAATTTTGGCTATTTTTCATTGCCTAAAAACCCTAAAAATTGAAAAAACCATAAAAACTCATAAAAATAATAATAAATAATTTAAAAATCCAAAAACAATAATTAGGGTGCCTAAATTTTCCTTATCTTTTCTAGAATACAGGAAAATCACCTCCAGGGCTATCTGAGATCCTTAGATATTTTATCTTTGGGTTTCAAGCCTTGCTGGACAGTACCATTTCTTTTTCGCACTCTTTGATTTTTAGAAAATAATTTACCCATTAGAAAAATACCAAAAATTCACCAAAAACACTTAAAAACCTAAAAAACATAAAAACAATTTTTCCTTAATTTTTGCTTGATTTTTGGTGTGTTAAATAATTTGCCCAAGTGTGTTGATATTTGTTTCCTTTTATTTTCTTTATCTTTTAAAAATCCAAAAAAAATATAAAAATTATTAAAAAACCACTAAAAAACACTTTTCTTTATTTTATTTTCTTTTTACTACTTCGTAGGCCCTAGGCCAATCCGTGCTCCTTGTGTTCGACCCTGGGAGCTATACCAGGTTAATCACATAGCTAGGACCGCTTGATTTGCTTTGTTTGATTTTCGATTCGTTTCGCGGTTCGATTCTTTTTCTTGATTGACACATCTTCTGAGATCCGGATCGCAACGACCCTTGTTTCATTACCTTCACCCGGGTCTTAGGGATTTTTGGTGTCATCAGAATGGCGCCGTTGCCGGGGAGCACGGCTTAGTAGTTATTTTTGACTTTCTTTTCATTTTTGTTTTCGCGGCTTTTCGCGGCTTTTGTTCATAGTTCCTTTTTGATTTATTTTGTTTTATTTTGATTTTCTTTTCTTTTTATTTTTATTTGATTTTGTGTGACTATTTTATTTCTCATTTTTGCATATATACCCTTGTTCTTATTTTTATTTATTATTTGATTATTTTATTGGTCTGACCACCCTCTTCTGTCTTTCTTGCGAGGGCCCGAGGACCGCGGAGGCGACTTTCGAGGAGCCGGTGCAGCCGCGGAGTTCGGAGGCGGCTTCTTTCTCTACGAAGCCGCATGAGAGAGCGAGAGAGAGAGAGTGAGTGGGAGAGGATAGCTTAGTTTATTTTCAGTTCATTTATTATTGTAATAATACAGGAACTGTGAGACTTTTAGACACTTAGACCGTAGCGGGTCTGTTTCGCCGAGCACCGGCGTGCTCGGGGGACCCATTAGGACCTCGCGGTTTTTCGCGGTTTTCTCACGGCTTTTCTTTTTCTTTCTTACTGTCATTTTCCGGGTTTTTCGCGGTTTTTGCTCGAGCCCCTAGACATAGGATTTTTGTTGGTTGTGACGTAAGATTTCTAAGGCCCAACACTTAATAGAATATCTGTTCCTATAGAACGTAATTGGACCTTACTAAAATTCACTAAAAAAGTTAGTTTAATTGGATTTGAGATCACGTGCCGTTAGGAGTCACATACAGCGCTGGCAGGACCCGTAGTG
Organism: Ottelia alismoides; assembly: GCA_037367405.1. Classification (NCBI taxonomy): domain Eukaryota; kingdom Viridiplantae; phylum Streptophyta; class Magnoliopsida; order Alismatales; family Hydrocharitaceae; genus Ottelia; species Ottelia alismoides. The sequence continues at coordinate 70,045 of JAZKJV010003200.1, forward strand.
GCGGGCATCGAGTGACTCCCAAGATCGGACTCCGGACTCGATTCGGTTAACTAACTATTGTTCTTCACGATCAATAGAAGTTGCTTGTCTTAGGACTCGGCTTTTTACCGTTGCATCATATAGCTTAGTTTACTTTTCTGTCTTTATTTTATGCGTGGATCACTCTGCATGTAGAGAGCTGGAGGCAGGTACGCTTTTCTGACTTTGCTTGCATCATTGATTTCTCGTGCATCGGCTTTTTCGACTTCTCCCCCCCCCCGATTTTGGACTTAATAATCAGGAGAAACCGAAAAATTCGTTAGGCGTTTCTTTTTATTGAAAAATACCTAAAAACAAAAACAATAAAATCGGGACTGCTAATCTTACTTGACCTAAAAGACACTTCACCGAAAAATCTGTCTTGGGGAGAGTAACCCCCTCCTTGTCTGGTTTGGATGAGCGAGAGAGTGATCCGCACATTAGGATAGAGCCTCCGATCTTTTCTTGACTGGTTACCGGCTTTCAGTACGGGACAGTCGGTTGAGAGAGATTTGGATACCTATTGACCTCACGTAATCGCTCTGATAGATTGGATGATCACCTAAAATAAAATTGACAGGATAATTGACCGATCCCTTCGGTCTTCAGCTTTGTGTGCGTAGGTGAATTGGGGGTTTGCTTGCTCATCTTGTTTGATTACCAGATCCCTTCGATCCTTTCTCCTTCTATTTCCCCACCCTCTCCTCCCTTCATTTCATTCTCTTCTCCTTGACCCCTGGATGATGGATCCCCCTCACTTGGAGCCGACTCTTACGGCTTCTTCTCCGCCTTCTGACCATCACTTCAGTCCACCTTCTAGGGAGGTCGGATCTCCGACCAACCTCCCGCTCCCTCCCTCCCTTTCATCTCATCACTCTGGGCATGCTGTGCTAGACGTCCGAGGACACCAGCTATAGCAGATGCGAGGCCCGGACGATGTTGTTGCTGAGTTGAGAGTGCACTCCGTTGGTGACCCGAGAGAGCAGTGGAGAGTAGCAGACATATCCTATTCCGGAGGGATGGAGGAGCAGATAGCACATGGAGCTCAGTCAGCTTCTACATTAGGTCCATTCATCTTGGTGTTGGATTACATTCAGCGACTGCCGACATTTTCAGGAGAGGCGCACGAGGAGCCGTATCTTCACCTGTCAGCTTTCGAGGAGTTTTGTAGAGCACAGAGATATTCAGACGTCACTGCAGAGGAGCTGATGAGCAGGACCTTCCCATTCACGCTTCACGATAGAGCCATGAGATGGCACCGACGATTGGGAAGGACATTCGAGACGTGGGGAGAGCTACGCCGAGAGTTCTTGCAGAGATACTTCCCTCCACGTAGAGCAGATTTTATGCGGTCTTTGATCATGGACTTTTCAGTTGACCCCCTGGAGCCATTGCATGAGGCATGGCCGAGGTTTCTTGACCTCTTGAGGAGATTTCCAGAGCACGGACTTCCACTTACAGACTTGATAGAGATCTCCATGCGGGGGATGACCGCAGAGCAGCTTGCACTGGTGATTACCACATGTGGCGGTTCACACCGCAGTTCCGACATTCACTTCCTGGATACCATCTCGCGGTTACTTTCACAGAGATCTTCTTCGCAAGATGCCATGGTCGGGACAACACATGAGGACGATACTGTACCAGTGCGGTGTGTCACTTTGTACGATGAGACAGTTTCTACACACCAGCCCGAGGATTTGGATGATGCCGCACCATTGACAGAGGAGATGACAGCAATAGCAGAGGTTCGGACCCAGAGTCTACTTGAGTTCCCGTTGGCTTTCCAGTTGGAGTTCGAGTCAGCCCCAGAGTTCTCTGTTGACGAGTCTTGGATATCAGATCTTCTGATACTCCAGGAGCCCGAGGAGCCCCAGCTTTTGCAGCCATTGATTCATACACTTCAGCTTCCAGTCCCGGAGGAGTCAGTCTCCTTACTGTAGAGACACTTCTCGGATGCAGTCAGTCACCAGGACTCAGCCCAGCAGCCACAGCTTGAGGAGGGACAACACTTTGAGAGTACAGACACTGAGAGTCCCGTCTTCGAGCCTTTTGTCCTCCACTTTGTTGAGATGGATACACTTCCTGAGGACCAGCTGACAGCCAGCATAGCCGCAGAGCGAGGATCAGCTGCAGACACTTTTCCAGCTTCCGCGGTGATGACTAGTACCTTCTCCTGCTTCCAGATTGCCGAGACTTACACTTCAGATGATGATGCAACCTGGTGTACTGAGTGGATACTTGATAGCAGCGCAGATGCCTACCTAGATCCTGATCCTCTTCTTCTAACTTCTGATCCTGCATCTCTCCCCGAGGGTTATCTGCGGGAGGATGCCGCACTCGATGAGTACTCGATTTCACCTACTGAGAGTGTTTCCGATCTGGCGGAACACGGAACCGAGTCTTTAGATCATTCTGATTCTGATTCATCTCACCTCGACGACCCTCGCGAGGATGAGCCCATCTTGGAGATATTCGATGATCTGCCTGATCTCTTTCCATTCTATTCATCGGATATCAGTTTGCTTAGAGAGTCTCCTGATCTTGATTGTCCATACCTGCTTGAGACATTGATTAACGTGGAGGATTCTATTACTGATCCATCTCTCTCCACGTTCGATTTCTTCGGCTCCACACTCTCACTCCAGTCTGATCCAGAGCCGACGATTTCTTTTGTGCTACCGGATCCCGATCATTTGTTTCCATATCTCTGGCCGGTAGCAGACACCCGCCTGATTGCATACCTGGGTGTCATACTTTACACTGTTGAGTTCGTCGTTGTTCTCACACCGAGACCGCGGCGACAGTACGGCATTCGCCTTACCGATGCCGTCCTGAACCTTGATATTGCATTATCCTAGCCTTTGCGCCCAGCTAGGGGCGTAAAATCTAGCGCTTGTTGAGAGGCACCTCAACATTGTACTCTTTTGTATATACGTGTTTCGTCTTATTCTGATCCTTCTTTCTTCCGTTCTTGTTTTCACCCCAGGTCTCGCTTAGGATTATCTTTGCTATACTTAGGATATTCCTCATCCTAAGTATAGGGGGGTGAAAACACCGAGTTGTTCTTCGTTCTGTTCCATCACTCTTGTTGTTGCCTATACTTAAGGTTCTTCACCTTAAGTATAGGGGGAGTGATGCCCTCCTTCTTGTATATATTCGTCATTTTCTTCGTGTCTTTCTACCCCTGTTTTGCTGCTTATACTTAGGGATATATTACCCTAAGTATAGGGGGGGTAGACCCTGTACATTCTCCACTCAGTTTTCCCTTTGTGTACAGCCTGCTATACTTAGGATTACTTGATCCTAAGTATAGGGGGAAGACCCGAGTCCCTCTTGAGTTTTTATTCTCTCCTTTTGTATAGCCTTCCTTTTCACTTCCCTATACATAGCACGAGTTATGTCTTCTTCATCGCTCTTGACTCTGAGGACATCGTTCGAGCTAAGTATAGGGGGGTGTGTATATATTTCATATATACTTTATCCATAACTCGTACGTTGTGTGAGTGTGTTAATAAATAAAAATGGCTAAAAACCACAAAAATTAAAAAATCTTCATGTACATAATCTTCTTTTATTTGCACATACATAGCTAGTGTACAAATTATTTTTGTAAAAATGATTTCAAAAATCTTTTGTGTAAAGCTTGTGTAAATATTTTCTGTATCAAAATTATGTATATAGTACAAAATTTTTCCAAAATGTTTTGAAAATCAAAAGTTTGCAAAAATCTTGTGTAAATGTGTGTAAATATCTTTTTGCAAAACTTGCACTTCATGCATCATCATTCATGATTTCAAAACATTTTTCAAAAATTTTGCATGATTGTAAAATTTGTGTAAATATGCATCTTTTTGTACATATGTATATAGTTTTTCTGGATGATAGTTGACATTTAAACTAAGCCTGGAATCAAATTGACAAATGGAGCTTGATTAAGATCTTAATCCACCTAATTTCTAAGAGGAACCTTATAGGGCTTAGGTTTAAGGCTTTTCAGGTCCATGGTGACTTAATTCTTTGAGTCCACTAGGCTATGATCACATGTCATCTCAATGAGCCTAAGTAGAGCACTTAACAACAACACATGACTCATATAGATTATGGCTTTACTTGGACAACCGCACTATGCACCGAGCTCTCTACGGATGAGGTGGTGAGGAGGCAGTCTTCCTTGACTTGGGGTAGCATATGAGGGTAGTACTTCTAGGCGGAACCTCTCTTCTTCATTTAGTGAAGGAAGTGCGTCTCAACTTGGTCTGGTTGCCATGAGGTCTAACGACGGGAGTTGTGGGTTGCAATAAAGCTTCAAAAGAGGGATAGTCTACTGGCTCAAGAGGAAAAACTCCTTGTATATATGCTGCACATGTACATGTTGTATAGATGCACTCGAAAAAAAAATACAAAAAGAAAAGAACTCCAAAAAAGTGGTGGGTCTGAGAGAAAATGATAATCCCACCGGAGTATGTATATAAGTGCAATAAGCAAAGCTTGGTTTCATGATCCACCTGTTGTAGCTTGCAGCAGGGAGACTTGGCTACACTGGTCAAGCTCCCAAGGGTACTTGGCTACACTGGCCTTGACCCATTCTCTTCTTCCCCCTCTTCTTGAGCCGGTTGTACTTGAACTTAGAAGGGAATACCCCGCTCCTCGAGGAAAGAGTGGCCAGATTGAGGTCATAGAGTTACCTTGTTAGGGACGGTTGTCACGTTGCCATTTCTGAGGTGGAGAGCTTAAACCTCACTTTCACAGGACAAGAAAAGATTCATGGTCTTCAGGGTTTGTGATTGATGACTTGTTCTGATCTGGAGCATTGAGGAGTCTTGGTTATAGAATAGTGGAACTTAGAGGCTGTTAGGTTTTAAGCTTAAGTCTGAATAAGGTTCCGACACATGAATAATCCAAAGATCTGATTAAGCTCCATACCTCAATTTAATGAAGGCAAGTTTAATAATCAACCTTGACCCATGTACATTCTCTTTTTCTTTTTCTTTTTCTTTCTTTTTCACTTCTTTTTCAAATAAGTGTTTGCTAAGGGACTAGCAAAGTATAGTATAGGGGGGTGATGAATACACATTCATCACTCTTTATTCTTATATTTTAGCTACAAAAACCTATGCAAATGCATGTAGATATGTGTAAATAGGAAAAGTTAGCAAAAGCATGCATGTTTGTAAATATAGATAATTAGCATGTTTTTGTGCAAAAATAAAAGAATAAAGATGAAAAAGAAAAATAGGGAAATATTTAGAATAAATGTTGAGCAACCTAACCCAAGGGAGGGCTCAGCATGGGCCTGACCGCATAAAAGCCAAAGTAGAGGGAGATAGGGGCTCACACATGTATATATTTATAAATAAATAAATAATATTTTCCTCACCCAAAAATATGTTGTATATATTGTGTATATATTTAGAACTATTAAAAACAAAATAAAAATTTAAAAAATTAAAAAGACCAAAAAGACCCCTTCACCATGTACCTAAGTCCATCATCCTTATTTATTTCACCTTGTAAATAAATAAAATATATTTTCAAAACTTTTTGTAAATATTCTATGGTATATATTGTAAATAAAATAAATAAAGAAAATTAAAACAAAAATCAAATAAAAATTACAAAATTAAAAACACCAAAAACATATTGTATATATACCATGTACATAAATGTATATAACTAATTATTTAACCTATGTATATAAATAATAAAAATAAAATAAAAATAGCCTTTCATTCCTCATTTTATCCTATAAATAAATAAAATATAAAATAGGAATAAAAATGTATAAAAATAAATAATTAAAAATCAAAAATCAAAAATCAATATATGGTATATATACCTATGTATAGCTACTATGTATAGACCTTATTTTTATTTCCAAAAATTAAATAAAAATCACAAAAAAATAGAAAAAATTAAAACAAAAATATTTTGTGTTTTGAGTTTTTGAAAATTCGGCCATTTAGGGCCCCAAAAAATCAAATAAGAATTCAACCCTTGGCGGGCTCTGATTGGTCCACGGGGGATTGTTGACCCCCGGTCAACACCTCCCCCAGGACCACCAGAGCCCGGGTCCTGTTCGCGGACCCGACTTCGCCCAATTATCTCTACCAGACCCGATCCCCATTTCGCCTAATCTAAGGTCCTAATCATCCCCCGTGCATCCGGGAATCTCGCCCGACATTCTTCCTTGGGATCCGCGCTTCAGCTCGCCCTACCCGATCGATCCTTCCCGGACCTGCACCCATATAAAACTCGAGCTCAGCCGCCTCCTCATTCCATCTTTGGCTCTCCACCTTCACCTCCCGTGACCTCCATTGTGACCACCGAGGTGACAGCTCGCGTTGGCCCTTGTTGCAGCGAGGAGGAGGTGCTTGGACCATCGATCCGGCAGCCGTGCGCCGCCGTGCTCCGCCACCTAGCTGGAGCTCGAGCCTCAGGCAGTGACGACCTTCGAGGCGACGACCAGGAGCTAGCCAAGCTCCAGCCCAGTCTTTCGCATCGCCCAGGTATCCATTTAGCGCATCTATTTAGTGTAATTTCATGTTTCGCCCAAATCGACCCCTCGCCGTGTTCCTCTGATTCCGACCATCTCGCGTACTATTTCGATCATCGGAGCACACCATCACCCTCGCCACTCCCTCGCGCACGTTCTACGCCCACTCGTTCAACCCAGCTCGCCCCGGAGCTGGGAGTCGAGCTCCTCCATCCCCAGCTCGTCGGAGCTCATTCGCATCGACCCACCAGCCACCGTCACCCCGCTTCTTTGGGTCGAGGCACTTTGCCCTCGACCCGCGAAGCTCTGGCGTGTTTTGCAGGTCAGAAGGAGGGCATCTGAGCCCCCCTCACATCAGGTCCAGGAGCCCACCGCCGCCGAGCTCGCCGGAGCCCCTCCAGGGCTCGGGTGGGCCATCGGACAGTACCAGCAGCTGCGGGGCGCCGTCGCCCATCTTCCCCGATCACAAGGAGCAGCTGAGGAGGACTGCAGCTCACGCACGAGGCCGGCGAAGTTCGCCGGTGGAGTGTTCTTCCACCATCCTCCAGCACCGTCCGATCAGCCCCCGCTCCCAGTTTGCATCGCCACCATCCATTTCTCGAGGAGCAGCAGCCGTTGATCAGATCGAGGGGCTGATTTGAACCGTCCGAGCAGCAGAGAGAGAGAGCCACCTGAGACCTGACCCGTCCGATCCTCCACGTGGCTCCCTCTGGAGCGTCGATTTGGCCCAAGAGACAAAGAAGGAGAGCGCCACCATCCAGAGCCGCCCGATCTTCCACGTGGCGCGAATCCAGCCGTCGACGAATAAAGGGGTAATTTGCTTAGGGCCCCCTTCTTAGTTTTGTCTTTTATTTTTAGTCCTGTAAATATTTTAGTAACTTTAATTACGTAGTTTTGGTAAATTGCATTGTGGACCCTGTGCTTGTTTGTATTTGCATGTATGCCCTTGTGTGTATGAGTCCGCGTGCGTCGTCACGTGTCTAGCTGGGCTATTTACATTTTTCATCCCTGTAGTTCTGTTGGGTTATGAATGAATGAATACTTTTTGGTAATTGCATTTGTGCCCCTGTGAGTGTTGTTTATGCGCATGTGCGGATTTTAGTGGGATTTTTGCATCCAAGCCCCTGGACTTTTGGTACGAGTTACCAAAAAGTCCAGAAACTTGGTTTTTATTACCAAAAGGCCCCTGAGTGCCCCAGGCACGCGCCACGCGCGTGACTTGCTGGGATTTTTGCACCTTGGCCCTCAGACTTTGGGTATTTGCACTTACGTCCCTGTGCACAGTGCCCCCTCTTTGACTTTTGAATAAATATCAAACCACCTCCAAATTCGATGAAAATTTGACACATGGCTCCTGCCATGTTGTAGGATTTTTGAGAATTTTTGAGGACATTTTTGATTTGATTTAGTATTTTTAAAAATTCAAAAACCTCCTTTTTAGCTACTGTCTAGATTAAAAATACCAAAAATATAAAATCACCTCAAAAATTCTAAAAAATTAGCTACTGTTTCTTGCTTGTTGTTTGATTTTCTAGCCAATTTTGGCTATTTTTCATTGCCTAAAAACCCTAAAAATTTAAAAAACCATAAAAATCTCATAAAAATTATAATAAATAATTTAAAAATCCAAAAAACAATAATTAGGGTGCCTAAATTTTCCTTATCTTTTCTAGAATACAGGAAAATCACCTCCAGGGCTATCTGAGATCCTTAGATATTTTATCTTTGGGTTTCAAGCCTTGCTGGACAGTACCATTTCTTTTTCGCACTGTTTGATTTTTAGAAAATAATTTACCCATTAGAAAAATACCAAAAATTCACCAAAAACACTTAAAAACCTAAAAAACATAAAAACAATTTTTCCTTAATTTTTGCTTGATTTTTGGTGTGTTAAATAATTTGCCCAAGTGTGTTGATATTTGTTTCCTTTTATTTTCTTTATCTTTTAAAAATCCAAAAAAATATAAAAATTATTAAAAAACCACTAAAAAACACTTTTCTTTTATTTTATTTTCTTTTTACTACTTCGTAGGCCCTAGGCCAATCCGTGCTCCTTGTGTTCGACCCTGGGAGCTATACCAGGTTAATCACATAGCTAGGACCGCTTGATTTGCTTTGTTTGATTTTCGATTCGTTTCGCGGTTCGATTCTTTTTCTTGATTGACACATCTTCTGAGATCCGGGTCGCAACGACCCTTGTTTCATTACCTTCACCCGGGTCTTAGGGATTTTTGGTGTCATCAGGTCGCAACGACCTGTTTAGTACCTTTACCTCGTTCGCTCGGTTTTTCGCTCATCAATCCTCTAACAAGTCAATATGGACATTGGACAATAGAAGAAGCATCACATTCTTATGTTGGTTCAAATGTTTGGTATTGAAAATTTATTAGTCTCTATTTTATACCATGGGAGCAACATTAAATTTTGTACATAGTACAATGATTGAGATGCATGGTAAGGTGCATGCTGAACGGAGACATGTCATTGATGCTGAGATAGCAAATATTGTTCTTCGACATGAAGGTTTCAAATGCTCTTAATGGCATTGGGTATGATTGTGCACCAAATGGAAGAGGATGATGTACGATTACAACTATGTCAGACTCTAATCTTGGAGGATTAAAAGATAAAATTCAAGTAGAGATTCGTGCAGAATTAGAATCAGAAATTAAAAGGTTGTTGTAGAGACACGAGCATATTTTTGAAATTATCCTCTATCATCTTCACCACCGTCAATCCCTTCTGGATTACCCTTTTTATGGTATTTTACTTCATAGTTGCTTTCTTGTAATGCATTATTTTTCTGTTTGTAATAGTTAATTTTTTTAATAGATATTTCTCAAATGCATACAAACTTTAATCATCCTTAAGATGGTATTGATTAAGATGCAGAGACTCAAGAAGATTATTGAAGATTTTGGAACTTCCATGTACTAGATTTTGAACCTTTCATGTATCTTTTTTTTATTAGAAAATGTTTGTCTTTTCAATATGTAAGAACTTAATTTTGAATATCTTTCATGATGAGAATAGTTTATCATTTTATTACTTTATTCATTTATGCTAATTTTTATTGAATGTTTCTTGAGGCACTAAATATAAAGAATGTTGAGAATGCGTATGGTTTTTGACTATGGATAGATAAATAAACATAGGTAGAATGTAAAATTTGAAACAATAAACATTTGCAACTCACGTCAATTTTCAAGGATGGTGTTTTAATGTTACCATCGAAGGTCGTTCGGAGAGCTAGTTCAACGTTCAAATGTTGCCCATGGAGAGCAAAGATGATGTTTAAATATCACCCCTAGAGAGCTATGTCAACATTCAATGTTGCCCATGGAGAGCTAGCTAGGTCGATGTTTAAATGTTGCCTATGGTTAGCTAGGTCAATATTCAAAGGTCGCTTATTGTTGTGTAAGGTCAACATATGAATGTCGGTAAAACACCTTAACGGCTCAAGAACACCATATGTTTTAGGTTCTTGGCCGATGTTCGATGTCTTAGATTTATATCTATTATGGAATTTCATGTAGGTGTCGAGTATTCCAAGGTCGGTGAAGTTGTGTCACACCCCCAAATTTCGTGATCGAGAATGATCGTGCAGACACGGTAGCAGATGCTCGAGAATGATCGATGGAGCTAGGACTTCGGGAGGAGTTTGAAATACGTGGATATTACAGAGGTTATCCACGAGAGTCTGGAGGCTCTACCGTACGTGATAATAGAGAAGCGTCACACAGGACACTAGCTCGGTAGCGGAGTGTCGTGGTGCTTGTAGCAGTGCGAGCAGCAAGTACAAGTAGCAGTGCAAGACATGATAGTGGATGCACGTAGAGGTACATACGCGAGCATAGAAGGGCGATACGTAGTGAAGCAGTACGCACGAGGAGCAATGTGGTATGGTTACATAGGCGTACGCACGAAGGCGCACGGTATCGGTATCAAGACGTGACGATCCAAGGAGGCATGGAGCGTTGCAGGTGCTGAGTACGAACATTGTCGAGCATCTCAATAGTACACATACGAGAGTGATATGGAGACCACAAATAGTGAAGTTCTGGAGGACTTCCCCTTAGCACGCAGAACGCTAAGGAAGGATTTACCTCACGAGGGTCTGGAGGCTGTGGGTTCCCTTTGGCACAAGATCGAGTGTTCGGTGGTACTCGGTGAATTATGGAAAAGTTGCATCAACAAGCGTTAGAGTGCGAGTGTGCTGATGACTGGGCGGTTGATGTGGCATCAACCGTGTGGGAAGACGAAAATACAACAAGGGAGTCGAAGAGACGAGCAGATGAAGAGTTACCGAGGAACACGAAGGATTGCTGAAGAACTCAAAGGGTCTCTTGTGTCTTTATGTATCATTATTGTAGATGTAATAATGAGTGTTCCTTGGGTTGCCTTGAATCTTGTATAAAAGGAGAGGTGTTGACTCATTTGTAAACACACAGAGTACACGAAAGAGTGTAGTGTGTCACCCCACTCCAGAGAGAGTTCCCCTTCTAATAAGAGAAGAGCTTTGTACCCGTGCTTATGTGATTGCTTGGTAGAGTTCTTGAGCGTGTTCTTGAGAGTGTTCTTGAGCGATTCGAGAGTCCGTGCTTGTGCTTGTGTTGAAGCATCGGTGTGTGAGCAAGCAAGAGTACGAGAAGAGTTGGAGTGCGTCCGTGACCGTTCTACTCGGGAAGGCTGGTTAACTATGAGATAGCTAACGCTGCACAGGTTAGATTGAAATTGATAGCGGGATTTTGACCATGTAACAGTTGGTATCAGAGTGGAGGTGATACTAATCGTTGGTACGAGCTGGTATCAGAGCACGGTTCGTGATACAATTCGTTGGCATGAGTTGGTATCAGAGCCAAGGAGCAGATCACAAAGCTTAGTCAGTGCCAAGAAATCGGGCAAAGCTAGGAGCAACTGTTGGTGCAGTCGATCAAGGGAAAAGAGGGTACTTGTTGGTGCAAGTACATCTTCAATCGACAGAACAAAGATGGTGGGTGTCACCGAGCGTGTGGTAGCACTGGAGCAAGCGACGGAAGAAGTGGAGTCCACCATTGTGACTCAAGCCCACTGCGTCGCCATCTTGGAGGATCGTTCTTCAAAAAAATTAGATGTTGAGGACGAGACCCAACGCTCAGCGGAGCAGATCAAGTCCTTGGAGGACAAACTGGAGGCATTCAGCACGATGATGGGGGATCTACGCAGCGAGATCTCCCTCATCAAGAGGGCTATGGCGAATGGCAGGAGCTCTATGGAGGTGCAGCGACGCAAGGTACCTGAACCCAAACCCTTCACAGGTACGCAACGTGCAAAGGATTTGGAGAACTTCCTATGGGATATGGAAGTTTACTTCGAGGTGACCAAGACGAGGGAAGCCGAGAAGGTCAGCTTGGCATCGATGTACATGTCGAGCAATGCCCAGTTATGGTAGAGGAGTTGTGCAGCCGGCGAGGCGAGACTGAAGATATCCAGATGGGATGATCTAGTCACGGAACTGAAGGCGCAGTTCATGCCGAAGAACACTGCATGGGTTGCATGGGAGGCTCTTCAATGCCCGAAGCAGACAGACACTATTCGTGAGTATGTGAAGCAGTTCGTGTCCTTGCTATTGTATATCAAGGGAATGTCAGAGGAGGACAAGTTGTCCAATTTCATGATCGGGTTGCAAAGCTTGGTATAAGTTGAACTTTAGAGGCAGGGCGTGAAGGACCTGAATTCATCAATCGTGGTGGCGGATGCGTTGGTCGATTACGGTGCCCAACCAGGCCAAAATGCTGAAGAGAAGGAGTTCACTAGCAAGCAGAAGGCACGGTCGAAGGACAAGGGCAAAGGTGTTTCCCAGGATCCACTAACGGAGGAACGAGAGTACTCCAAAAAGAGGGAGCAACATAGGAGCAAGGGATGTTTCATATACGACAGACCGCATTAGGTGCAGGAGTGTCCAAAGAGGGAGAAGCTCGACGCTCTTCGTACGGACGAGGAAGAAGAAGAGGAAGGTGAGGTACGCTTGGGAGCAATCGGTGCTATGCGCAAGGTACGTCTCACAACACTTTGAGCTGGAGCTTTGAATTCGATGAAGGGAGGGAACTCCACAACAAAGAGCTTTGGAGGCACCAAGGCTCGATCGAGGATGCACAAAAGTGCGCAGGTGTGTTCTGAGTACCAACGTGTGTGCTGGAGTCACACAACCAAAGCCACGGATAGGATAAAATCTATGCACGAAAAGGTGATGCAGAGCTCTGGAGGGCGATGCAGCACGGACATGGTGTTCAACGTCGATGGAGGTGGAGCGGTGATGAACCACACCACCAACGATCTTGCAGGAGGCAAGATACTGAAGATGCTCAGAGCGCAGGAGGTTCTCATTTCCCAGGATGAGGGGACGTCCACACGGAACAATCGAGATCGTCAATGAGCGAGTGTGGAGGTGAGTACTTGATGAGCGTCCCGACCACTAGGGTATAAGGTGCTAAACGGTCGTTGCGACCCACATGATCAGGACGGCTCGATCAAGAAAAATAGACCACCAAACAAGATGAAAAATCAATCAAACACAGCAGCGGTCTTGCTATTAATTTAACCTGGTATAGCGACCAGGGTCGAATACAAGGAGCACGAATTGACCTCGCGGCCTACGAAGTAGTCAAAAAGAAATAAAAGAAAATAAAAGGAATATTTTTGGTGGTTTTAAAGTATTTTATATTTTTTTGGATTTTTAATGTATTAAGAAAATAAGAAAAGCAACTAAACAACACACTTCAACAATTTATTAAATGCACTAAAAATCAACCAATAATTCAAATAAAAATATTTTTGTCTGTTTTATAATTTTTACTGTTTTTAGTGAATTTTTTAGATTTTTTTGATGCTTATTTAATTTTCTAAAAATCAAACAAGGGCTGGAACTATAGGTACTGTCCAGCCGAGCTAGAAGGACCTAGATAAAATATCTAGAAGCCTCAAATTAGCCGGGAGGTAATTTTCCTATAAAGATAAGAAAACAAGGAAAATTTGGGCACCTACATTATGATTTTTGGGTTTTTAATTTATTTACTAGAATTTTTATGAGATTTTGAGCATTTTTCAATTTTTAGGTGTTTTAAGTAATGAAAAATAGCCAAAATTGGCTAGAAAATCAAGCAAGCAAAGACAAACAGTAGGTAATTTTTTGTAATTTTTAAATGAATTTTAATATTTTTTTGTGATTTTTAAACTTAGACAGTAACAAAAATAGAGGTTTTTGCATTTTTAAAAATATCAAAACAAAACAAAAATGTCTCCAAAAATCCTAGAAAATTTTACACTATGGCAGGAGCCATGTGTCTAATTTTCGTTGGATTTGGAGAAGATTTGCTATTTTATTTAAAAATAGAAAGAGGGTGCTGTGCACAGGGACCTAAGTGCAAATACCCGAAGTCCTGAGGGGTCTGGTGCAAAATCCCAGGTAAACACGTGCGTCGTGCGTGCCTGAGGCACTCAGGGACCCAAATGTAATAAAAACTACTTCCGAGGACTATTTGGTAACAGGTACCAAAAGTCCAGGGGGTAGTCTGCAAATAACCCACGAATTAAAGCACATGCACAAATGTTTCACGCACAGGGGTATAAATGCAAATACTCAAAAGTTTTCTTTCATTCAGTAACAACTCAAAACTACAGGGCATATAATGCAAATACACCAGAAAGTCACGTGTCGAAGCACGTGTCACACCATACACAGGGGCATAAATGCAAAGGAAATAAAGCGCAGGGTTCTCTATGCAAATTTACCAAAAAACTAAACAACTATCTAAAATATTTACAGGACTCAATAGTAAAGACAAAACAAGAAGGGCCTAAGTAATATTTACCCCTTTATTAATGGAGTCGATGGATGCGCGCCACGTGGTGCATCGGACGGTGAAGAACAGCTGGCGCTCCAAGGCTGAGCTCCTCGGGTGAATCCGACGGCGGAGGCTTCGCCACGTGGGGGATCGAACGGTGAAGGGCGTAAGTGGCTAACCCTCTCGCATCGGGCGGTCCAGATCTCCTCTCCAAGGATTTGACGGTGACGGGACCTCCTCAAGTGGACGGTCGAGATGCAAACTGGAGGTCGAGGACGATCGGACGGTCGGGGAAGATCGAGGAAGAACAGTTCGCCGGCCCAAGGCGCACGCTCCTGACCTCCTCTGCTGCTCCTGAAGATCGGAGAAGCTCCGCGATGATGCTCTGCAGCTGCTGGTGGTCTCCGATGACCTAACCGAGCCCTGGAGGACTCCAGCGAGGTCGGCGGAGGTAGAGCTCCTGGACCGAATGGTCCAAGCCCTCAGATGGGATTGGAAGTACCTGCAAAGCAAACCAGAAGGCTCGTGGGTCGAGGGCAAACTGCCTCGACCCGGTTAGGCGAGGTGAAGGTGGTCGGAGGGTCGATATTGGCGAGCTCCGGCGAAGGTGGGGATGGAGGAGCTCGAGCCCCAGCTCCTGTGCGAGCTGGGTTGGATGGAGGTATGGAGAAGGTGCGCGGGAAGAAGGCGGAGGCTATGGCGAAGCCTGATGGTCGAACGGAGGTCGGACGTGGTCGGAATCGGGGATGATGGCGGCGGAGCGAAATGGGGGTAACCTAAAATTAGCGAAAAGGAAAAGGCTAAGGGACTACCTGGGTGGCTGAAATGGCTGTGGGCGAGCTTGCGCAGCTCTGGGTCTTCGCCTCACGGAGTGCCGACGTCCGAGGCTCGAGCTCCAGCTCAGGGCGGAGCACAGCGGTGCTACTCGTCGGATCAGTGGTATCCGGTCCCTCTCCTCGCTTCGACAGCACCTGGGGTGAGCTGTCACTCTCACGCCCGCACTGGAGCTCACAGGGGGTGGAACGAATGGCCAAAGATGAGAATGGAGGAGGTGGAGCTGGAGCTTTATACGCTGGAGGGTCCGGGAAGAAGGGCGCGGGTAGGGCACTCTGGAGCGCGGATCCCGATGCGGTGGCTCCGGCGAGGGTGTCGGATATGTCATTAACGATTCGGACCCTGGGTTTAGGTGGTAGGGGATCGGGTTTAGACACAAAAAATCCGAGAAGTCGGGTCGGGTGTCATAGCCCGTGGGAAGTGGTCCTGGGGGTGCAGTTGACCGGGCGGTCAACAATCCCTAGGGCCAATGGGTAGCGGCCACGTGGCTGATATTTGGAATTGAAAATAAGGTAGCAAATAGCCGAATTATGAAAAAGTTAAAACATGAAATATTTTTATTTTAATTTTTTCTATTTTTTAGTGATTTTTAATTAATTTTTCAAAATAAAAATAAGGTATGTACATAGTAGGGATATATATAGGTATATCTACAATATATAGGTTTTTAGTTTTTGATTTTTAATTGTTATTTTTATACAATTTCATTCCCATTTTATATTTTATTTATTTATATTATAAAATGAGGAATAAAAAAGGCATTTTTATTTTATTTTTATTATTTATATACATAGGTGAAATAAATACATATGTACATTTATATACATGGTATATTTACAATATATTTTTATGTTTTTTATTTTGTTATTTTTATTTTGTTTTTGTTTTAATTGTTTTTATTTTATTTATTTACACTATATAATATAGAATATTTACAAAAATTTTGGAAATTAATTTTATTTATTTATAAGGCTAAATAAATATAAAGGTGGGTGGTTTATTCACATGGTGAGTGATGTTTTTATCTTCTTTTTGATTTTTATATTTTTATCTTGATTTTGTATTTAGAAATATGTATAAGTATTTACAAACTAATTTGAGTCTATTTTTGTGAGAAAAATATTTTTATTTTATCTACATATATATTTACACACATGAGCCCCTATCTCCCTCTACTTTGGCTTTTATGCGGTCAGGCCCATGCTGAGCCCTCCCTTGGGTTAGGTTGCTCAATATTTATTCTAAATATTTCCCTCTTTTTCTTTTTAATCTTTATTCTTTTATTTTTGCACAAAAACATGCTAATTATAGGTTTTTACACAATGCATGCTTTTGGTAATTATTTCTATTTACAACTATATACATGCATTTGCAAAGGTTTTTGTAGCTAAAATATAAGAATAAAGAGTGATGAATGAGTATTCATCACCCCCCTATACTTAACTTTGCTAGTCCCTTAGCAAACACTTATTTGAAAAAGAAGTGAAAAAGAAATAAAAAAAAGAAAAAGAGAATGTACATGGATCAAGGCTGATTATTAAACTTGCCTTCATTAAATTAAGGTATGGAGCTCGATCAGATCTTTGGATTATTAATGTGTCGGAACCTTATTTGGACTTAAGTTTAAAACTCAACAGCCTCTAAGTTCCACTATTATATAACCAAGACTCCTCAATGCTCCAGGTCAGAACAAGTCATCAATCACAAACCCTGAAGACCATGAATCTTTTCTTGTCCTGTGGATGTGAGGTCTAAGCTCTCCACCTCAGAAATGGCAACTTGACAGCCCTCCCCAACAAGGTAACTCTATGACCTCAATCTGGCCACTCTTTCCTCGAGGAGCGGGGTATTCCCTTCTAAGTTCAAGTTCAACCGGCTCAAGAAGAGGAGGAAGAAGAGAATGGGTCAAGGCCAGTGTAGCCAAGTACCCTTGGGAGCTTGACCAGTGTAGCCAAGTCTCCCTGCTGCAAGCTACATCAGGTGGATCATGATACTCAAGCTTTGCTTATTGCACTCTATATACATACTCCGGTGGGATTATCATTTTCCATCAGACCCACCACTTTTTTGGAGTTATTTTCTTTTTGCATTTTTTTTCAAGTGCATCTATACAACATGTACATGTGCAGCATATATACAAGGAGTTTTTCCTCTTGAGCCAGTAGACTATCCCTCTTTTGAAGCTTTATTGCAACCCACAACTCCCGTCGTTAGACCTCATGGCAACCAGACCAAGTTGAGACGCACTTCCTTCACTAAAAGAAGAAGAGAGGTTCCGCCTAGAAGTACTACCCTCATATGCTACCCCAAGTCAAGGAAGACTGCCTCCTCGCCACCTCATCCGTAGAGAGCTCGGTGCATAGTGCTGGTGTCCAAGTAAAGCCATAATCTATATGAGTCATGTGTTGTTGTTAAGTGTTCTACTTAGGCTCATTGAGATGACATGTGATCATAGCCTAGTGGACTCAAAGAATTAAGTCCCTATGGACCTGAAAAGCCTTAAACCTAAGCCCTATAAGGTTCCTCTTAGAAGTTAGGTGGATTAAGATCTTAATCAAGCTCCATTTCTCAATTTGATTCCAGGCTAGTTTAAGTGTCAACTATCATCCAGAAAAACTATATACATATGTACAAAAGACGCTATTTACACAAATTTTACAAACATGCAAAATTTTTGAAAAATGTTTTGAAATCATGAATGAATGATGCATGAAGTGCAAGTTTTGCAAAAAGATATTTACACACATTTACACAAGATTTTTGTAAACTTTTGATTTTCAAAACATTTTGGAAAAATTTTGTACTATATACATAATTTTGATAAGAAAATATTTACACAAGCTTTACACAAAAGATTTTTGAAATCATTTTTGCAAAAATAATTTGTACACTAGCTATTTATATGCAAATAAAAGAAATTTATGTACATGAAAAAAAATTTAGTTTTTGTGATTTTTAAGGTTTTTAGCCATTTTATTTATTTACACACACACACAAAGTACGAGTTATAGCTAAATTATATATGAAATATATACACACACACCCTATACTTAGCTCGAACGATGTCCTCAGAGTCAAGAGCAATGAAGAAGACATAACTCGTGCTAGGTATAGGGAAGTGAAAAGAAAGGCTATATACAAAGACGAATGAATGAAATAGGAAATCAAGAGGATCTCGGGTCTTCCCCCTATACTTAGAATCAAGTAATCCTAAGTATAGCAGGTTGTACACTAAGGGAAAACCGAGTGGAGAATGTACAGGGTCTACCCCCCCTATACTTAGGGTGAAATATCCCTAAGTATAGGCAGCAAAACAGGGGTAGAAGGAAACAAAAGAAATACCCAAAGGTCTCACATCCTCCCTATACTTAGGGTAAAGTGCACCCTAAGTATAACATAATCAATAGATGAAGAAGGGGATGTGGGACTAAAGAATGTGGTGGTATAGACATATGGATCTATACAAGGCGGAAGATCAATGAAACTCAGGCGTGAGATGCATTAGATGTGAGTCAAAGACCACATCTCACGCAAAATGAATGGGGGCAAGATCAACGACCCGCGGCTCATGATCTAGAAATGGCTTGAGCCGCTGGCCGTTCACTCGAAAGGTACTCTCAGAAGACAACTCAGATATATAATTGCTACCGTTGTCGTGTACCTTTCTGACCAAGTAGGGTCCCTTCCACTTGCTCTGTAGCTTCCCTGGAAATAAACGAAGCCTCGCATCAAACAACCATACTCTCTGTCCAATCTCAAAATGCTTGTGGCTGATATGAGAATCATGCCACTCCTTCACTCGCTCCTTATACTGTAGGCTGTTTGAGAAGGCGGTATCTCTAAGCTCCTCCAGGGCTGCTAACTCTGCCCTCCTCTGGTCTCCTACACCATCTGGATCCATAAGTATATCAGTAACTGCCCAAAGTGACCTGTGTCTCAGCTCAACAGGTAAATGGCACGGCTTGCCATATACGAGGCGAAAAGGAGATGTGCCCAATGGAAGACGTCCTATATGCCCACAAGACAAAGTCCAAAAAACTATGACCAATCCTTTTGGTCAGGGCGGACGACTTTCTGCAATATAGTCTTGATCTCCCTATTCGACACCTCGGCTAGACCATTCGTCTGTGGATGGTAAGGTGTGGCAACACGATGGTCTATACCGAACTCGCTAGTAAGGGCCTTCACCTGGTCGTTGATGAAATGAGACCCCCCATCTGAAATCAGAACTCTAGGAACCCCGAACCGCGTGATGATATGCTTCCTCAAAAATCGGCAAACTGTCCTCGCATCAGCGGCTCGGGCGGGGATAGCCTCAACCCAACGACTAACATAGTCCACGGCCAACAGAATGTACTCAAATCCCTGACTCTTAGGGAATGGACCCATGAAATCGATGCCCCATGCGTCAAAAACCTCTCAGAAGTGAATGGGCTGCATCGGCATCATATCACGCTGTCCACAAGTGCCCATCCTCTGAAAGTCAGTACACCTCTTCACGAACTCATCAGAGTCCTTGAAGAGGGTAGGCCACCACAAGCTGGATTGGAGCACTTTCGGTGCCGTTCTCCTCCCAGAATGATGTCCTCTTGCCTCAAGCTTGTGGCAGTAAGTGAGGACGCTATGGTGTTCCTCCTGAGGAATGCACCGACGCCAGACGCTATCCCCTCCTTCGTAGTAAAGGATGGGATCCTCCCAGTGGTAGGACTTGGCTTTCGCAAGGAAGGTCTCAAGCCTCTGCCTGGGCCAATCTTGTGGGACTTTCCCAGCAACGAGAAAGTTCACAATATCGGCGTACCACGGGAGTGAGGCGATAGCAAGGATCGCCTCATCTGGGAAGGTCTCACAAATGGGATCAATCTACTCAGACTCCTCAGACTGCTCTATACGGGAGAGGTGATCCGCCACCACATTCTTGACTCCAGGCTTATCCTTGATCTCAATGTCGAACTCCTGGAGTAGAAGGATCCATCTAGTAAGTCTGGCCTTGGCATCCTTCTTTGCCATGAGTATCGGATGGCGGTGTGATCAGTGTACAAGGTCACTCTAGATCCAATGATATAAGATCGAAACTTATCTAGGGCGAACACTACGGCTAGCATCTCCTTCTCTGTGACCGTGTAGTTCCGCTGGGCGGAATCCAATGTGCGGCTAGCGTAGTGGATAACAAATGAGACTCCATCCCTCCTCTGTCCCAGCACGGCCCCTACGGTAAAATCGGAGGCATCCGTCATGATCTCGAATGGGAGAGACCACTCAGGCGGCTGGAGAACAGGAGCCTCAATCACACACTGGTGGAGAGTCGTAAAGGACAAAAGACACTTGTCATCGATAAGGAACTTGGTGTCTTTCGTCAAGAGATCAGTCAACGGCTGGGCAATCCTGCTAAAATCATGAATAAATCTCCGATAGAAACCAACGTGCCCTAGGAATGACCGTAACTGCCTCAAATTGGACGGCGGTGCGAGTTTTCTAATGACATCAACCTTGGCCGGATCAACCTCCATGCCCCTGTTGGAGATGATGTGGCCAAGCACTGTCCCTTGAGTCACCATGAAGTGACTCTTCTCCCAAGAAAGCACCAAATGGACCTCTATACATCGCTGGAGTACCCGGTCTAGGCAGTCAAAACAAGAGTCGAATCCGTCGCCATAGACCGAGAAATCGTCCATGAAGACCTCCAAACACTCCCCTACCATGTCCGAAAAGATCGACAACATGCACCTCTGAAAAGTCGCAGGGGCATTGCATAGCCCAAATGGCATGCGTCGAAAGGCATATGTACCAAAGGGACAGGTAATGGGGTCTTCTTCTGATCCTCAGGAGCGATGGCCACCTGGTTGTAGCCTGAGTACCTGATTTAGCCAAAATTCACGGAGTCTAAAGGTGGTGTCTCACACAAGGCGGAGACAACCGTCGCTGTGACGACTCACAATGAACGCTGGACTAAAGTCAATAATTAACCCACACTAAAGATCAATAAATTAGAAATAATGTGGAGTTAAAATTTATTTTTAACTCTGCACAAATGATGTAAAGGGCAAGTATGCAGAGAGTTCGAACACAGGGAGCAAGTAGGGTAGTTCAAAATAATGTGCTCAAGTGATTGTGTGTGTCAAGTGTCTACACTAAGCAAGCAAGCAAAGGAATTTTTGTGGGTTTTTAATTTTAAAATTTTTTATTTTTTATTTAATTTTTAAATTTTATTTTTCTTTTTAATTTTCTGATTTTTATAATTTTATATTTTATATTTTTTTCTTTTTTTCAATATTGGAATTTAAAACCAATGTAATAAAAGACAAGATAAAATATTTATAAAAATGTACAAAAATATCCAAAAATTCAGAAATAAAATGTTTTTGATATTTTTAGGATTTTTACTATTTTTGTGATTTTTGGGTATTTTTCAAGGTGTTTTTGGTATTTTTAAATACTGAAATAAAGCAAAACAGTGGAAAATGTGCTGGCAGTGAGTAAAATGGAGTTAAAAATAGCAAACAGGCAACTAAAATTTTTCACACTAATTTTCAAATAAAGAGAACAAAATATAGAACAAACAGAAACTGAGTTTGTGATTTTTGGATTTTTCTTTGATTTTATATATTTTTTTGAAGTTTTCGAGTGTTTTTAAATTTTTAATGTTTTTCTTTTGATATTTTTAGTGATTTTTGGACTGAAATAGACACTAGGTAATTTTTTTGGAATTTTTCGAAGTGTTTTAATATTTTTTTGGCATTTTCTAAGCTAGACGGTGCACAAAAAACATGTTTTTGATTTTTAATAAATATAAAAATAAAATAAAATCAAAAACTAAAATTAGGGCGTGGAAGAACAAGTGCACAGAAGCTTAAGTTCAAAATTTGAGGATTTTTGGATGAGGATTTTTGGATCTAAAATGATAATTTAAATAATTAGAACAAGCATCCAAATAATTAACAGGCCTGGCAAGGGTATATTTGCAATTTCTCAAACATCCAGGGGCTCAAATACAATTTTCCACAAAATTTTAAACTAAATATTCAATTTTTAGAGCCAACCAGCAATTACAAAACCCGCCTGGATATCAGTGTAAATTACCCCCCAGGGTGTATGACTTGCACGCACCTGGTAGGGACCAAAATGCAATATTTGAAACTATCAGGGGGGTCGATGCAAAATATCCCAAAGTTTTTATACTGTATTACAAAATCTTGGGACTAAACTGAAATAACTAAACCCTAGGGAGGTCCTTGCAAAAGCCCACCACCTCACGTGTACAGGTCACGTGAGGTGACGTCGCGGAGGACCTAGATGTAAATAAAAAAAGTGCAGGGGCTTACATGAAAATAACCTAAAGTTTTTCAACTACAGACGAAAGTTCAAATACTAAACAGTAAATACAAAATGCGCGAGGGTTGATATGCAAAATACCCTCGACGCGTGATCCGACGGCGGAGCGGGTATTGATGACACGTGGCGGCGATCCAACGGCTGGGGACGAGGCTCGATCCAGCGGCGAGGGGCGCTTCACTTAAACACGTGTCGGCTTCTCCCGGGCTCGATGACTCTTCGCCCGTGGACGTCTGGGATCAGATCTCGGCTGAGATCGACGGTGGCTGGGCCCTCCAGATCGGACGGTCCACGATACACCTGGGGGTTCTCCTTGATCGAACGGCGGCGAGGCCAGGAGGAAGAATGTGGAAGAAGGCCGGCGACGGCGACCTTCCGCGACCTCCCCTGCCTCGAGTCGTTGTCGTTACGGCCTCAAAATGAGTCCAGGCGATGGCTGCAGGTCTCCTCTGTCGTCTGGAAGCAACGGAGTGGCTCGGAAGACGGCGGAGCTCTTCCACGGCGAGGAGGAAGTTGCGGAGCTCCAGGTGCTCCGGCGAAGTCCCAGAAACGCTCCAGACGTGTTGGTGTGCTCCAGTACCTGCGCAAGAAGGTTATGGAGGTCGAGGGCATAATGCCTCGACCTCAGTTGGCTCTCGACGGGGTGCGACAGGCGATATGGGGACTCGCCGGAGTAGCGCTCCGGCGAGGTGAGAGATGAAGTGATCGGATGAGCGATTGGGCGAGGAAAAAGGCGTGTAATGATCCTAAGGTATTGACTAAGCTTTGGCTAAGAAAATAAGGGGGTAACAGACACCTCAAGGGCCTGGCGTGCCCGAGGTTGGAAGTACCTCAACGGTGGTCGCCGGAGGTGTGGAACACCGCGTCAACCAGTCACTGTCCAGCCGCCTTGACGCTCAGGGGTCGGAGCTGTCACCTCCAGACACCTTCAGGACGATCGAGGGGGGAAGAATCGGTGAAGTTTGCGGTTCAAATTTTCAAATCAGGTCAAGGGTTGGTTTTAAGGAGTTGACGAAGGTGGCTCCTTGATCGAGGAAGAACGGGCGATTCAACGATCCTCTGCCCAAGATAATTGCTGGGCGAGATAGAAGGATCATAGGTGAACAACTTCTCAGAAGGAATCATCCTCAAATGGTGAAAGGATAGCCCACGAAAAAACCAAGAAAAAGGGCACTCGCACATGTCCAGAAGGCCAAGACCTGGGGTCAGGAAGTTGACCCCCGGTCAACGGATGGCGTGGCCTGATTGGGCCACGTCATCCGCAAAAAGACAAAAATTAAATAAAACTTTGTAACGTAAATTAAAAATAGTAAATGATTTAATTAATTTTAGGTTATTTAATGAAAATGTTTATTTTTTTATAAATTATTTTATAGTGATTTTTATTTATTTTTATGAGAGGTATTTTTACTAGTTGCTTTTATACCCCTATATAGGTATATTGTCTATATATGTTATCACTTTATTTTTATTTTGTGTACTTTAATTTCTTTAATTTTGTTTATTATTTTATAAAATTATAAAATACTTTTATACACATAAATATATTTTTATTTTATTTTATTGATGTGTTTTGTATATTTAATAAAATAGAAGTAGTAATATTATAGGTATGTATATAATATACCTAGGTATATTATATACAAGTATTTTATTTTGTGTTTCTTTTGTATTTTATTCTGATTTTAATATACAAATATATTATAAGTAATATTTACAAAATTACAAAAATATAAAAATGAATAAATAATGAATAAAGAATAAATTGAATATTTTATTCAGTACAGGTATACAATAGGGGTCCAAAATTCAACTTTCAAACCGTAGCTCCGCCAAATGCGAAACCACCGCCATTAATTAGCTTATTTTATTCTATATACAATTAAAGGTGATTTTTGAGGCATTTGGAGTTTTCATTTGAGAGATACAGGTCTGGGAAGTTGGGATTTTGGATTTTTATTCAGTCTAGAACTTTTACTGTACATTATTTTTGAGTGAAATCAATTTTGTATTTCTCTATAAAATTATCTACAACTTTCATGTACAAAGTTTCTTTATTTGAGGTATAAAAAGTGAAACCAAAATAGGTCCCAAAATGAATAAAAAATGAATAGAATGTATAGGTATTTATCTGTATTTCTGACCTTATCTCCCCCTACTTTATTCCTTGTCGACCTATTCATCAAGATGCCTAGGTCTCGGGGTTCGGGTCATAAAATATTTACAACATTTTATTCTTTTTCTTTTCTTTATTTATTCTATAATTTTGGCTTTAATTACAGTATTTTATACACTAATAAGATGCACATGCATGAATGCTAAGATGATGATATTAATGATATTTACAGGCATTTGCCAGGGTTTTTGGTGCCAAAATGATAGAGTAAAGATGATGAAATGTGGATTCATCATCCCCTATACTTTACCTTTGCTAGTCCCTAGCAAACACTTATGCAATAAGTGCAAAAAGAAAAAGAAAGAAAAGAAAAAGAAGAAGTTGGATTTAGTTCAATTATCAAACTTGTCTTCACAAAATCAAAGTTTGGAGCTTAAGTCGGACCTTTTAGATTTTAGTGCGGGTGGAACCTTAGTGAGAACCGTGTTTGAAATCCAACAGTCCTTGAGAATCCCAAAACTCTGTTCAAGTCCCCTCAACAGCCAGGTCAGAAATACTTCAACTCATACGCAAACTCTTACGACTATGAATCTGACTCGTACAGTGTGAGTGATGGTGGCTCTCCCCAACTAGAATGGCAAAGAAACTGACTTCTCCAGTACGACAACCCAATGATTCCCCAATCCAGCAACTCCATCCTCGAGGAGCGGGGTATTCCCTTCTAAGTTCAAGTGGCAACCAGCTCAAGAGGAGGGGGTGAAGAGAAGAATGGACGGTAGCCAGTGTAGCTACCTATCCAGGGATGCAAGACCAGTGTAGTCAAGTCATCCTGCTGCAGGCTCACATATTTGACTTTGGAACTCAAGCTTGCTTATTGACTTTGTACATACTTGCAGGCTTTTTATTTTTGTACATGCCTGAACTTTTTTTTTTTGAAATACTATATACAGCAGCATTTACATAAGGAGTTTTTCCTCTTGAGCCAGTAGACTATCCCTCTTTTGAAGCTTTATCGCAACCCACAGCCTCCTGTCTTTAGACTTCCTTATCACTGGACGGGTTGGGGTGCACTTCCCTCTCTAGAGGAGGACAAATGTTTCCACTTGTGTGCGTCTCATACCGGCAAATCCAATCCCCTCACCACTCCAACTGAGTTGAGCCATGTGAAAGGTGCAGGTGTCCAAGTTAGGTCCATTATCAACAAGGGTCGTGCGTGTGCTCCGAAATACTCTACTTAGGCAGTCAAGAATCCATTGAACCAAGTCTTGTGATCCCCAAAGAATTAAGTCAACTAGACCTGAAGTACCTCGAACCCAGTTCCTATAACGTTCCTTTTATTAGGTAGATTTTAAGGTCCAATCAAGCTCCAATCTTCGGATTTTATTTAGACTTGTTCAACTATCAAACTCAATCCGAACAATGCGAATGCTATGCAATGCAATGCAGAAAATATTTTTGTGATGCAATTTTCAAAAATTTGAACTTTTTATGGATTTTTGAAAAGATGATGATGATGCATATGCAGATGCATTTTTTTGTATTTTTCAAAAAGATTTTTCAGATGTTTTTGGATTTTAATTTTGCAAATGTTTTTGGGATTTTTGAAAAGAAAAGCTTTGGCTGAAAACTAGGTTAAAAATATGTACACGGGAGTGCTTCTTATATATACAAGAAATGGATTTTAAGAATTTACAAGGGTAAGTGGTCAATTTTATATATATATATATATAATGGATTTTGGTGTGATGTTAATATTCCTCAAACTTATTTGACACAAGTTTTTCACACAATTTTTGAAAACTATAGTCCAAAATAGCTTTTACAAACATTTTGCTAACATGTACACCCATTTGAAAATCATTTTGCAAAGGTTTTCAAAACAGTATATATAGATTTTTTCGAAATATTTTTGCAACCATTTTTCAAACCATTTGCAAATCATTTTTCAAACATTTTATTCCACACAAAGAAAATAAGTTTTGCAAACCACACATTTTTACACAGGTTGAAAACATATAACAAAATATTTTCAAAATAGTTTTCAATAGATGTTCACAAGGATTTTCAAACTATTTTTCAAATATTTTGCAAAAAACATTTTCACCTGATTTATTAATCAGTATATACAAAAAGAATTTGAGGAATGATCACATCTTTTTATTAAGATTTTTAATGAATTTTAAGGACTGATTAGCCATATTATTAGAAAAATACGAAAGTACGAGTTATGACTAAAGTATATACATAGTATATACGACCCCCCTATACTTAGCTTGAGCTATGTCCTCATAGATCGGAGAGAAAAGAGAATACATAACTCGTACTAAGTATAGACAAGTCTAAAGAATAAATAAATAAAGGAATGGATGAACAAACGAATGAGAAGTTGACCGTCCCCCCTATACTTAGGATCAAATAATCCTAAGTATAGCAGACTGTACACAACGCAGGGAGGGTCAAGGGTGGGAATGAACAGATCGTACTCAGATTGTCTCCCCCTATACTTAGGGTAAGATATCCCTAAGTATAGACAAGAAGAGGAGACAATGGAGAGGATCGAAATGAAAATGACAGAACTCGAGGTGCACGCCCCCTATACTTAGGACAAAGTACGTCCTAAGTATGGAAAACTGTCTACAAGGGCGGCACCTTTTTGATAGATGAAGAAGATAGAAAAGGAAAAGAAGAAAAGAAGAAAAGAAGAAAATAAATCAACAGATGAAAGTGATATGAACATATGGATCTGTACAGCGGAAGATGGAATTGATCACCATGTATGAGATGCAGATGATGAGAGTCAAAGGACACATCTCATACCAGAAGAATGGGGGCAACGTCAATGGTCGGCGGATCATGATCTAGATATAGCTTCAGGCGTTGACCATTGACGCGGAAGGTAGAGGAAGATGACGGTTCGGATATGTCGATGCTGCCATTGTCATGTTCCTTCCTGACCACATACGGACCTTTCCACTTGCTCTGCAACTTCCCTGGGAATAATTTCAGCCTGGAATCAAACAACCATACTCTCTGATCTGGCTCAAACTGTTTATGGCTGATATGCGAATCATGCCATGTCTTCACTTTCTCTTTGTACTGTAGGTTGTTCGAAAAGGCTGTGTCTCTAAGTTCTTCCAGGGCTGCCAATTCATCTCTTCTCTGGTCTCCTATACTCTCGGGATCTAACAACAACTCTGTGACTGCCCAAAAAGATTTGTGCTTGATCTCCACTGGCAAATGGCACGGCTTGCCATAGACGAGACGAAAGGGAGACGTCCCCAATGGATTCTTGAAAGAAGTCCGATAAGCTCACAAGACCGAGTCCAAAAGTTGTGACCAGTCCTTTCGGTCTGGGCGGACAACTTTCTTAACTTTCTGCAAGATTGTCTTTATCTCCCGATTCGAAACTTCGGCAAGACCATTAGTCTGAGGGTGATACGGTGTGGCAACCCGATGGTCAATGTTGAACTCGTCTGCAAGGGCCCTAACCTTGTCATTGATGAAATGCGACCCCCCAGTCTGAAATCAAGACTCTAGGTACCCCGAACCGTGAAATGATATTTTTCCTCAAGAACTTGCAAACGGTTTTAGCATCTGCGGCTCGGGCGGGGATGGCCTCAACCCATCGACTGACATAATCCACAGCGAGCAGGATATGCTCGAATCCCTGACTCTTAGGAAATGGGCCCATGAAATCAATCCCCCATGCATCAAAACCTCACAAAATTGAATGGGTTGCATGGGCATCATGTCTCTCTGTCCGCAGGTTCCCATTTTCTGACAATCAGTACATCTCTTCACGAACTCATCAGAATCCTTGAAGAGAGTAGGCCACCATAGGCCGGATTGAAGCACCTTCTGTGCTGTTCTTTTTCCAGAATGATGTCCTCCTGCCTCAACCTTGTGGCAGTATGTGAGGACACTATGATGCTCTTCTTGAGGAATGCACCTCCTCCAGATATTGTCCCCTCCTTCATGATAAAGGATGGGATCCTCCCAATGGTAAAACTTGGCCTTAGCCAGGAAGGTCTCAAGTTTCTGCCTGGGCCAACCTTGTGGGACCGTCTTGGCTACAAGATAGTTCACAATGTCAGCATACCACGGGATCGAGGTGACAGCCAAGATCGCCTCATCTGGAAATGTCTCTGTGATAGGTGCGTTGGGCTCAGATTCCTCAAGATTCTCCAATCTGGAGAGATGATCCGCCACCACATTCTTGACTCCAGGCTTATCCTTAATCTCAATATCAAATTCCTGGAGTAGAAGGATCCATCTGGTGAGACGTGCTTTGGCATCCTTCTTAGACATTAGGTACCGGATGGCGGTGTGATCAGTGTAGATGGTTACTCTAGATCCGAGAATGTAAGATCGATACTTATCAAGAGCGAAGACTACAGCCAACATCTCTTTCTCAGTCACAGTGTAATTCCGCTGTGCGGCATCCAAAGTCCGGCTGGCGTAGTGAATGGCAAAAGGTAATCCATCCCTCCTCTGTCCAAGCACAGCCCCAACGGCAAAATATGAAGCATCCGTCATGATCTCGAATGGGAGAGACCAATCGGGTGGCTGAAGGACAGGAGCTGAAACAACCATATTTTTTAGAGTTTCAAAAGATTCAAGACACTTATCATTGACAATAAACTCGGTGTCTTTTGTCAGCAAGTCAGTGAGCGGTCGGGCAATTCGACTGAAGTCCTGAATGAACCGTCGGTAGAAACCGACATGCCCCAGAAAAGACCGTAACTGACGCAGGTTGGACGGCGGATTGAGTTTTTCTGATGATATCCACCTTGGCAGGATCGACCTCCATGCCCCTGTTGGAGACGATATGACCAAGGACCGTCCCCTGAGTCACCATAAAGTGGCTCTTCTCCCAAGATAAAACAAAGTTGACCTCTATGCAGCGCTGAAGCACACGGTCTAGGCAGTCAAGACAAGCATCGAACCCGTCGCCATAGACCGAGAAGTCATCCATGAAGACCTCTAAACAGTCACCCACCATGTCCGAGAAGATGGACAACATGCACCTTTGGAATGTCGCCGGAGCGTTACATAGACCAAAGGGCATCCGTCTGAAAGCATACGTCCCAAACGGATAGGTGAATGTCGTTTTCTCCTGGTCTTCGGGCGCAATGGCCCACTTGATTGTATCCAGAGTACCCATCAAGAAAACAATAATGACTCTTCCCGGCTAGCCGCTCGATAATCTGATCAATGAAGGGTAGCGGGAAGTGATCTATCTTGGTGGCCTCATTCAATCGTCTGTAGTCCACACAGACCCTCCAAGAAGTTGGTACTCTGGCAGCGATCTCCTCTCCAGGACTCATTGACAACTGTAGTGATACCCGTCTTCTTGGGTACCACATGTAGTGGACTAACCCATTTGGAGTCGGAGATAGGGGTAGATAAAATCGGCGCTCCACCACTTGGAAATTTCTTTCATGACTACGTCTCGAAGATTCGGGTTCAGCCGTCGTTGGAACTTGATGAATCCATGATTCATTAACTTTTCTGTCGCATTTTGTCTTAAAACCCTTAACAAATACATGTAAATACTCACTAATTCTCATATTTTAACAAAAACCCATTAATGTGTAAATATTCACTTTAACCACTAACTTCATGTAAATAAACAAAGAACCAGAAAAAGAAAGAAAAAGGAATATGGAATATATGTATATATATGTAATATGACTTAAACTATAAATATAACTGTAAGTATATTTATAGCCTAACCCCCGAGACCAAGT
This sequence comes from Ottelia alismoides, assembly GCA_037367405.1. Classification (NCBI taxonomy): domain Eukaryota; kingdom Viridiplantae; phylum Streptophyta; class Magnoliopsida; order Alismatales; family Hydrocharitaceae; genus Ottelia; species Ottelia alismoides. The sequence goes on from JAZKJV010003200.1 coordinate 100,411, forward strand.
CAGCATGAATTGGTCGACAAACCAAAAAGTAGGGGGAGATAAGGAAAGAAAACAAAATAAAAATAATTATCTCATGTATATACATTCTTCACTATTTATAAATAAATACAAAACTTCAAAGAATTTTAATTATTTCATCTTAACTTATTCTTCACCAAATCTTTCTCCTAATTATTCATAAAAATATAAATAAAAATATAAAAATAAGTTAAAAATATTACCCTGTAAATATGCCAAGAAATCCAGCTTACAACTTGTCAAAATCTCAACTTCCGAACATCATAACTTCCTCATACGAACTCCAATTTCACTCTACTCACCTTTAAAGTTCATAAAATAATATTATCTAATTAATGAAGGTGGTTTCACTGAATTCGGAGTCCGTTTGCAAAAAGTCGGTTTTGGGACCAAAGACAAAGGGGTTTCTGGGCTATTTATTTTATGTAACACACCTTATTTATTATTTTCTTAATTTTATAATTTCTAAATTATTTCATGGATCCTCTAGTTTCACCATAAATTATTTCATAATTTTGGAGACTATTTATATTTTATAAAATCAAATACCCTAAAATATAGGTATATTTGAACTATAAAGACACTTCCTCTATTTATTAAAATATATAAATTCATTCATTAAAATCTATAAAAATTTATATAAGTCTTATTTAATGCCCTAATAATTATAAAATATAAAATTTATTTTTACTTAATTATTTATTAAATTAAAAATACAAACCTATTTATTACTACATATTTATTAACAAAATATTTATATCTTAAAAAATATTTATTATTTATTAAAAATAATTATACCATAATTTAGAAAATTAAATTATCTAACTTTCTTGTATTTATACTTACTTGAAATAACGTAATTAGCTATATTATATTTAATTTATAACATATTTACATTCCTGGACCAACCAGGTGCTGACACGTGTCAGCACCTGGAGCCTTCTTCCCCAAGAAGGCCTGCCAGAATCTGTTCCAACCTCCGACTTTCACCTAATTTTTCCCGCTCGCACCGCAAAGCTTCCAATCCATCTAAGCCCTCCAATCTCTACTCCTAACAACCACCAAGCCCGCCGACCCTCCGATTAGCCTTGGAGCCCAAGTAAAACTTCCTATTTAAAGCCCCCAAGGTCGGCCATCACCATTATCTTCTTCCACCTTCAGCTACCAAGCTCCAGGTTGTTCGACCACCCAACTTCCTAGCCTCGTTCCCAACCACTCGAGCAGTGACAGCGCCGGAGGAGGAGCTCGCGAGGAAGAGGAGTCGAAGGAGAAGGGATCCAAGGTGTTCAACCACCTTGAATCGCAGCCACGCGCCGCGTAGAGCTCCGGCGAGGTCGCCCGTCGAGCAGCCATCTCCAGGTCATATACTTGGATTTCTCCCAGACCACTTCCTCCATTTTGATAATTTCTTTCTCGATAATAGAGCCACGATTAGCGTGGCTAATTACGTTTTTAAGTAGACTAATGATCAAGCTTTAACGCCATATCAAAACCTCCCTTCGATTCGATTTCATTTGATTCAAATCCATTCACGAAGTATCGTCTTCTTCGCATCTGGAGTTTTTAGCTGGATTTTTGTGCATTTTTCCTTAACTTTGAAGCTTTATATCTTAACATAATTGGCCGATTCATTCCGAATCGAGCACATGAATACATTCATTGTAGGTCCAGGATTCACGCAAGGCAATTTCATCGGAATTTGGACTTTTGACATTACCGATTTTGGATCTTGAAGATCGGGCTACAGATCAGTATTCAAGCAATCAAGTGCCGACCCGTCATCTTCATCGAGCCATTACCGCCGCTCGAAGCGGCGCCACCGCCAACTCCACCGCGGGCGAGCTCGAGGGGTGGAGGAGCCACCCCTCTGGCCCCGCAGGCGAGCCCAAGACGCTGGAGGACGGCCGGGAAAAGTCGGAGAAGAAGCGCCATCAGCCAGAGCTCCAACGAACTTCAAGAACAGCAGGCTTACAGTTTGGCGACACGTGTCAAAGCCAGAAGCGTCCGATCGCGCAGAAATGTTTTAATCGCGGCCGTTGAGTGCGAAACGGTAGGAAAATTGCATATTCAGCCCAGCTAATTTCCAGAATTCATTCCCGCCTCCACAGTTTTGTAAAATTACAATTAGGTCCCTCCGCAGGGACCTAAGTGTAAGAGTTGTTACTTTTTCTTGCAGAACAGTCCTTTTTGGACCTTTTTGAGAACATTTTAATTAGTATTTTGACGCTTATGCCCCTGGGCTGTAGGGGCCATATCTTGTCTGTTTGACCTTGGATTTCGACGATTCTTGGAGGGTAGTTACACAACTACCCTAGCTACCTAGTATAAAGTTTTTCGCGGCTTTTCGACAAGTTTTCAACGTGTTTTGATTTTCTCAAAAACCGCATCGTTTTGTTTCGTTTTCTTGTGCAGTTCGAGTACGCAGCTCGAACATCGTTCACCTCTACTATATAGTACCACCTATATTCTATCCACCTACTATATAATAAATAAATCTTTTGCAAAATATCCCTTTTTGAAAATTAAATAAAAATTTGAAAAAGAATAAAATCAAATAAAAATTACAAAAATAAAAACCACTAAAAAGGCCCTTCTGACTTAGAGAAGAATTAAAATAAGATTACGAAGAGGAAAAATTAGGGAATATATTCTGCCTCCTTGAGTTCGACCCAGGAACACTTGCCTGGTTAAATATTAGTGAGACGGTTTTCCGACAGGAAACCGTAAATTTGTTTGATAGGTTCAAAGATCGAAAATTTGTTTCGCGGCTTTCTGCTACAACCGACAACCTTCTTCTTTAAAAAGTGAAGGCCGCGAAACTCGATTCTTGAGCGCTTATCAGAACTCACGCGACGGCCTAGCGTCATCCTCAAGATAAATGTGGTGAGAGCACAGAGCCGGACTTATCCCCTGGAGATCAGCTATACTCCAACCTATCGCCTTGCGGTTTCTTTCAAGAACCTCCATCAGACGAGATTCTTGCTCTCCAGTCAAACCTGCTGAGATAATGACTGGGTGCATATCTGGCTCACCCGCAAGGAATCTGTACTTCAACGACTGCGGCAGAGGCTTCAGTTCTGGACAACTGGGAGGCGACAGATCTGGCTTCTGATATGTCTGTGTGAAGGCGACCAGGTCTGCATGGGAGAACTCTCGCTCGGCATGAATTTCTGACGAAGGGTGGTCTGCTGAATCATCAATAAACTGCACTGGCTCTCACTCTGTCATGGTTGTTGGCTCAGAAGGAATCAAACAAGGTAAATAATCATCAAAGTCATCCCAGTCAATGTCTGAATCCGAGGGATCAGAAGAAGATGAACATGATTTAAAATCATCTGCACCACTCATCACAGCACTGTCAGCCTCAGGTATATCCTCATCCAGAGATGTGCTCTCCCGGCTCTCGACTGCCATGAGCTGTAGATACAGTGATTCTGTAGGCAAGGCAAGGGTCGGTGCTACAGGATCTATCCAGTTGGATTCATCATTAGTCATCACAAAGTCACACACCTGGTGGATGTCTAGCTCTTCCTCTGTCATCTGCGCTGCTTCACTGGACTGCTCTGAGCATTCTAACTCTCTAGCCTTGGTCTTCTCGATCGTCTCTATTTGTATGGTCTCGCCCTCTATACGAAAACATACCTTCCACTATCATGGTCGGTCACCGCCTTGGCTGTGGCCAAGAATGGACGTTCGAGAATGATGGGGGCATCAGTTACCGACTCAGGGATCTCCATGTCCAACACAACGAAGTCCACGGGAATTTCAGGCCCTGAATGGTAACGGCCACGTCTTTCAATAACCCCTTCGGCCTCTTAGTCGACCTATCAGCAAACTGAAGGACTGTCCTGCTCCTAAGAAGAGGACCAAACTCGAATCAATCGAGTAAGGCAGCCGGAAGAAGGTTAATTGAAGAGCCGCTGTCTAATAGAGTACGATCAAATTGCTGCTCCTGAATCTCGCATCTGACATAGGGAGCTCCTGCGTCTGGTCGCTTGGCTGGCAGCTTGTTATGGATGGTACAGCAAGTGAAATGAGTGAGCACATGGATTTGATCTCTGTGGTTCCTCCTCTTCCTGCGGACGGTGGTCTTCTCTTTCAGGTTCTTCTTGAAGAGGGGGATGTGCTCAAGTGCTTCTTGTAGAGTCAGCTGAATGTGGAATCTATCTATCATCTGATTGCCGAACTCTACCTGCTGATCTTTTTAGGATTTTCTCTTTTATTCCCCTTCGCTCGGCGGAGTGCCTCAGGGAAGGGGATAGTAGGGGCCTCCTCAGATGGAGGACTAGGAATCGGTCCCTGTGCCTGTGAAGAAGGAGAATCCATATAACAATCATCATTCACCACATATGGATCCACAATTTGAACAGAACCCTTTCCTTTATTCATATTTTTGTTTTTCTTTCGTTCCCACAGTCCTTAGGTACAAAATGTGGCAACATCACAGATGGTGGCACAACAAAAGTAGATGTGGTGGCCTCAGCACCACCACTAGCACCGGTCTTCGCGGCATCAGCACCGCGCTCTGGTTCATCATCCAAAATGGTGGCTTCAGCACCAACGTCTGCATCTGGTCTCACGACGGCATCAACATCGTCGTTTGGATCTCCATCATTGGTGGCATCAGCACCACCGTCTTCAACATCGTCATTAGCGGCATCAACACCGCTATTCTGCTCCTCTGGCGCTCCTGGTTCAGCTGGTGGTTGTCGCTCAGAAGAGGCGCCGCCGGCTGGCATCCTACCACTCCTAGTAGTCACAAATCAACATCATTCAAAGAATAAGACCTATCAGTCAAATCATCACTAGGAGAAGTATCCTCTGTAAACTCTACCTGCTCAGACTTCCTTTTCAGATTGTTCGGATTAGGTTCAATCTGAGCGGGTATGGCAGCCTTGCCTTTTATTATTTCTCTCATTTCCTGCCGGAATTCATCCATTTCTTGCCTGAAAGATGCTCGTTGTTCAGATAGCAAGCAGGCAAGATCATCGAGCGCTGGGTTCTCAAAGGTGGGACCCTGAGAACCGGATGGTTGTCCCTGCTGGAAATAGGGCTGCTGCTGCTGATGCTGCTGGTACGGATAATTCTGGGTCGGGTGGGCATATGATTGCTGAGGCTGCTGTCGCTGCCTCCACTGCTGTCTCTGATAGGAGGGACGAGGACCACTCTGATATTGCTGTTGATGGGCATACTGGGGCTGCCGGTGTTGCTGTTGTGGCTGGCTATTCTGATGTCCTTGGGAAGGGTTCTGCTGTTGGGATGAGGATCCACCATTGCCCCAACGGAGTCCGGGGTGATCACGACGAATCCCGGGCTGAGGGTACCGGTCGTACCAAATCCCATTGACTTCCATCAATGGTTCCTGCTCAAAGGAGGGTGGAGGAAGAACGGCCAGTGGCTGCTCCGGCTGATACACCACCATCTGAGTATCCGTAGATGGCGGCTGCGATGGATAGTACGGTAACAATGGAACCGGCTCTGCCTGGATATGGTTCACCTGATGGTACGAGGTAGAGGGCTGGTTGGCATTGCTACTGCTCGGATCAACACGTGATCTGGGAGGTTGTTGTGACTGAGTTTATGCCTCCTGGACGCACAAGATCTGCGTCTTCAGATCACTCATGGTCTTGGCAATTTGGTCCATCTGGGCCATGCCTTGCATCTGCTTTTTCTCGAGGATCTCGAGGCGGTCCAACTTCTCACTGATTATGCCCATGTCGGCTGCGGCTGATTCAGCTTGGGCTGCGACAGCTGACACTGTATTGGGACCGGCATCGATGCGGGCGATCCTCTGGAATGATCCCGCTCCTTGCGGGGGCTTCTGTTGTGTGTAGACTCGGGCTTGGGCCATCACTATGGATTTTTCTGCCATGCCCTCGTAAATGGCCCAGACGTCGTCTTCACCCATGGAAAAATAAGATCCACCGCAAGAGGCGTTGACAAGCTCCTGCAGCTCAGGTGTCAGCCCATAGAAGAAACTCTGCACGAGATTGGGCTTGGAGATGTCATGATGTGGACACCGGTCGATGAGCTCTCGAAAGCGATCCCAGGCTTCATGAAATTGCTCGTTCGGGATCATGACGAAGTTGCTGATCATGGCTCTAGCTGCATTGGTCCGACCGAGAGGGTAGTACTTCTTCAGGTACGCGGTCCGGAGATCTGCCCATGTGTCGACGAATCACCCAAGGTGTTTGAGCCAATATGCGGCTCTGTCAACTAGATAGAATGGAAAGGCGATCATCTTTATTGTGTCCCTCGGTCATCAACCGATCGTGGATGGTGCTGCATATCATCTCGAATTCCTGGAGGTGGAGGTGTGGCTCTTCGGTCGGCAACCCATGGAACTTGGGTAGAAGCTGGATTGTGTGGGGCCGAAGCTCGAAATCTCCGTGAATGGGCGGGAGTCGGATCCAACGATGAGTGAGGGATGCAGCTGGGTTGTGTAACTCCCTCATGATGGTCTGTGGCGGTCTCTCAGCGTCTGGATCGCCTCCTCCTGCATCAGGTCCTCCTCCTCCTCCACCGCCACCGCCCCCAGGTCGTTCTCTCTCATCTGTGCTATCTCTCTCATCAGGTCACCCATGAATGTTCCCTGGTCACGGATCTGTCTCTGCATTGTCTCCAGGGACGCTAACAAGGAGTTGTTGATGGCCACCTGATCAATTATGAATGGAGGGTGATCATGGTCATCTGGGTGCTCGCCTCTGTTTGCCATCACTGGATTTTCTGAAAAAGCAAAAGAGGCCATCTCAGGTGCTGTCGAATGAGCTGAACTCTGTGATGCACTGAATTCTGAAACAATTGGACTGAGAGAGGGAGAATGGGAAGGGTGGGCGAGGGGGAATAGGGTGGATGTAAACTCAGGCTCGGAGAGCGGACTCTCCGAGGTATTCCTAGATGAATGAGGAGGAGTGCTGGATAGCGGTGCCGACAAGGTCGGCCTAAGAGACCTCCGTCCCATCATCTTGATTATTTGGGAAGAGCAGGGAAAATGCAAGAGAAGAAGAAGAGGAATGAGATGCAACAAAATCGCGCACAATTGTGCTGTGTTTTTTATCTTGACCTAAACAAATCTAGCAATTGATGAATACCCATTCATCACTCTTTATTCTTATATTTTAGCTACAAAAACCTTTGCAAATACATGTAGATATGTGTAAATAGGAATAATTACCAAAAGCATGCATTGTGTAAAAACCTATAATTAGCATGTTTTTGTGCAAAAATAAAAGAATAAAGATTAAAAAGAAAAAGAGGGAAATATTTAGAATAAATATTGAGCAACCTAACCCAAGGGAGGGCTCAGCATGGGCCTGACCGCATAAAAGCCAAAGTAGAGGGAGATAGGGGCTCATGAGTGTAAATATTTTTGTAAATAAAATAAAGATATTTTCCTCACCAAAAATATGCTTGTAGATACTTGTATATATTTATAAAATATAAAAACAAATAAAAAAGTTAAAAATCAAAAAGAATTAAAATACCCCTTTCATCATGTACATAAACCACTTCTATGTATTTATTTAACCTTGTAAATAAATAAAATTAGTTTTCAAACTTTTTTGTAAATATTCTATGTTTTATAATATAAATAAATAAAAACAAGTAAAATCAAATCAAAATAAAAATAGCAAAATTAAAAATACAAAAATACATTGTACATATACCATGTATATAGATGTACATATATATTTATTTTACCTATGTATATAAAGAATAAAAAAAATAAAAATACCTTTTTATTCCTTATTTTATTCTATAAATAAATAAAATATAAAATAGGAATAAAATTGTACAAAAATAACAATTAAAAATCAAAAATCAAAACCCTATATATTGTATATATATACCTATATAGTACATATTATGTATATACCTTATTTTTATTTCTAAAAAATTATTAAAAATCACCAAAAAATAGAAAAAAATAAAATAAGAATCTTTCATGTTTTAACTTTTTGCAAATTCGGGCCCTAGCTACCCTTAATATTCATTTCAAAATTCAGCCACGTGGCCCATTCCTATTGGGTCCTGGGGATGTTGACTGCCCGGTCAACTACCCCCCCCCCCCAGGACCACCTCCCGCGGATCTGGGTCGTGGACCCGACTTCTCGAAATTTCGCCCGCTCGACCCGATCATCATTTTACCAAACCCCGGCTCCGTTTTGATCCTCCCACATCCGACATCTTCGTCGGGCATACACCTTGGGATCCGCGCGCCTCCTCGACCTACCCGAGCCATTCTTAGCCGGACCCCTCCAGCGTACATAAGCGAGCTCCGCCACCTATTTTCACCATCTTTGGTCCCTTGTCTCCACCCCCAGTGAGCTCCAGAGCGCCCGCAAGAGTGACAGCTTGTGTCTCGACCTGTCGAAGCGAGGAGAGGGAGCTTGGCCATCGATCCGGCGAGCCCAGCCGCCGCAGCTCCGCCACCCGCGTGAGCTCCGAGCCTCGGAGCGAGACGATCCTTGAGGCGACGACCAGGAGCATCAGCAGCTCCTCTCCAGTCTCTCCGACCACCCATGTAACCCATTAGGCTTCCCGTTTCCTTTAATTTCCGTTTACGCCCAAATCGCGCCGCCGCCGCATATCTTCGATTCCGACCATCCCTTCACTCCGCTCGATCATCGGAACCGACCATCGCCTTCGCCATCTCCCCGCGCACCTTCTTCACCCCTCCAGCCAACCCAGCTCGCACAGGAGCTGGGAGTCGAGCTCTTCCGTCCACCACCTTCGCCGGAGCTCGCCGCTTCGACCCACCGTTCACCCCCACTTCGCCTAACCGGGTCGAGGCAGTTTGCCCTCGACCCGCGAGTCTCCTGAGATATTTTGCAGGTGCTACTGAGCCTATCTGAGGGCATCGGTCATTCAGGCCAGGAGGCCCAGCTCCGCCGACCTCGCCCGAGCTCCTCGGAGCTCGGCTCGATCATCGGAGCATCGCAGCAGACGCAGGAGCACTCCAGCTTTCTTCTCCGACCATCAGAGTGCTCCAAGGAGGAGCATAGCGCACGCCTGAGCCCGGCGAGTCTCGCCGGGCACCTGTTCTTCCAGCATCCTCCATCGCCGTCGGATCAGCCTCCTGCTCCAGGCGCCATCCGGACCGTTCGTTCTTGGAGCCCCCTTTGACGTCAGATCTGAGGAGTCTGATCCCAGCCGTTAGATCGACACGTGGCTCGGCCGTTACCGTTGGATCAGCCCGAGGACCCCAGTGCTGGAGTGCCACCTGCCCTCGACCGCTCGATCAGCCACGTGGCAGCCATCCAGCCCTTCCGCATAATAAAGGGTAATTTACCCTTAGACCCTGTCTTTATTTTTATTTCATTTTAGTCTTGTAAATATTAAAGTCAGTTGTTTAGTTTTAGGGCTATTTGCATAGTGGACCCTGTGCTTTATTTTATTTGCATTTATACCCCTGCCAGTTGTGGACACGCGCATCGACACGTGATATTTTGTTTTATTTGCAGTAGAGACCCCTGTAGTTCTGGATGTTATTGAATGAATGAAAAATTTTATCTATTTGCATTTATACCCCTGTGCGTGGTTTATTTGAGCACGTGCGATATATTTTGGGTGTTTTGCAGATAGGCCCCTGGACTTTTGGTACTTGTTACCAATAAGTCCTCGGGACTTATTTTTATTACATTTGGGTCCCTGAGTGCCCCAGGCACGCGCGTGGCACGTGTTTTGCTGGGTATTTTGCACCAGACCCCCCAGAACTTTGGGTATTTGCACTTTGGTCCCTGTGCACAGTACCCTCTCTTTATTTTTGAATAAAATAGCAAATCACCTCCAAATCCAACGAAAATTGGACACATGGCTCTTGCCATGATGTAAAATTTTTGTGGATTTTTGAGGACATTTTTTATTTCATTTGATATTTTTTAAAAATTCAAAAATCTTCATTTTTGCTACTGTCTAACTTGAAAAATCACAAAAAAAAATATCAAAACTCATTGAAAAATTCTATAAAAATTACCCACTGTTTGTCTTGCTTAGTTTGATTTTCTAGCCAATTTTGGCTATTTTTCATTACTGAAAACCACTAAAAACTTAAAAACACTCAAAAACTTATAAACATTCTAGTAAAAAAATTAAAAATCCAAAAATAATAAAATTGGTACCCAAATTTTCCTTGTTTAATTCTCTTTACAGGAAAATTACCTCCCAGTTCATTTGGGGGCTTTAAATATTTTATCTAGCCCTTTTGAGCTCGGCTGGACAGTATCCTTTATTTCAGCCACTGTTTGATTTTTATAAAATTAAATAAACATCAAAAAATTCTCAAAAACTCACAAAAACACTAAAAAATTATAAAACACATAAAAATATTTTTGTTTGAATTTTTGGTTGCTTTTTAGTGCATTTAATAATTTGTTGAAGTGTGTGCTTGTTTCCTTTTCTTATTTTCTTAATACATTAAAAAATCCAAAAAAAAATATAAAATACATTAAAAACCACTAAAAATAGTTTCTTCTTTTATTTTATTCTTTCTTTTTACTACTTCGTAGGCTGAGAGGCCAATCCGTGCTCCATGAGTTCGACCTGGGTGCTATACCAGGTTAATCCAATAGCAGGACCGCTGTTTTGAGTTCGATTGATTTTATCTTTATTAGTGGTTCATTTTTCTTGATTGAGCCGACTTGATCGCGTAGGTCGCAACGACCACTTTAGCACCTATACCCTAGCCTTCAGGTCGCTCATCAGAATGGCGCCGTTGCCGGGGAGCACGGCTTAGTAGTTTTTATTTTATCTTTATTTTTGTTTTCGCGGCTTTTCGCGGCTCTTTCAGAGCTCGCGGCTTTTGTTTATATTTTCATTTTTGTTTTATTTTGTTTTATTTTCTTTTTCTTTTATTTTTGTTTTTATTATTTTGAGTGTTTTTTTATTTTGCATTTTTGCATATATACCCTCATTTTTATTTCCATTTATTTTTCCTTTTTATTATTTGATTATCTGGTTCTGACCACTCTGCTTTTTCTTGCGAGGGCCCGAGGACCGAGGCAGCTGATTTCGAGAAGCCGACGCAACCGCGGGATTCGGAGGCGGCTCCTTTCTTTGCGGAGCCGCAGGAGAGAGTGAGAGAGAGTCGAGTGGGAGAGGATTTTCATTTTTATTTCATTATTGTAATAATACAGGGACTCTCAGGACTTGGACACTTTTGACTTAGCGGGTCTGTTTCGCCGAGCACCGGTGTGCTCGGGGGACCCTTAGGAGTTTTTCGCGGCTTTCTGACGCGGTTTTCTTTTTATTTTCTTACTGCCTTTTCCAGTGTTTACGCGGTTTTCATCGAGCCCCTAGACTTAGGAATTTCTCTTGCTTGTGCCGTAATTAGTAGGATCCCCACACCTAATTGATTGCCTGCTCCTATAGTGCGTTAATTGGACCTACTAAAAATCATTAATAAAAATAACCGACTCATCTCCTTCGTAGCCTACGTGCCGCAGCCCGTCCTGTAAAGCGCTTTCTCCTACCCCCGATTTGTCGGACAGAGGAGGGATGGGCCAAGACCGGACCCTTTGGCTTGGAGGTCGGTGACCGGTTAGATGGTTCTTGCGATAGAAATTGCTCGTCTAGGACTCGGCTTTCCCGTTGCATCATATAGGTAGTTTATTTTCAGTCTTTAAATTCTGCGCGGATCACTTGCATGTAGAGTGCTGCAGACAAGGTACGCATTTCTTACTCAGCATGCATCATTGATTTCATCGCGCATCAGCTTTTTCGTCTTCTCCCCCTGTTTTGGACTTAATAACCAGGAGAACCGAAAAATTCGTTAGGCCGTTTGTTTTTATTTGAAAAACATTAAAAAGAAAAACCATAAAATTGGGACTGGTTAACACTATTGATCTTAAAAGACGCTCACCCTAAAAATTTTGTCTTGGGAGAGCAACCCCCTCATTGTATGGTTTGGATGCGCGAGAGAGTGACCCGCACCCTAGGTAGAGCCCTCTGGTGCTAGTCCCGACTGATTACCGACTCTTCCGTGCGGGCCAGTCGGTTGGGGTAGCATCGGGTATCCTAACATGTCACGTAAGCGCTCTGATATTTTGTGTGTTCACCTAATAAAATTGACAAGATAATTTGACCGAACTTTCACGGTCTTCAGCTCGCGTCGCGTTGGTGAACCGGGGGTTTGTTTTGTGATCATAGTTTCTCCAGATCTCATCCGCCTTACTCGCCAGATCAAGATGATGGGTAGACGCTCTCTTAGGCAGCCTCTGGCTGCACCGCTTTTGGGCACGTCTACCCAATCATCTAGGTTGGCCCGCGAGAGCCAAGACCAGCTCTCCGAGCCCGAGTACGACTCCGCCCTGTTCCCCCTCGACCCCCTTTCTTTCAGACCTGAGAGACATGAGCCCGAGGAGAGATTGATGGATTTGACAGCACCTGAGTTGGGCTCATTTGATTTTGCAGAAGTCATGGCCGGCAGTTCTGAGGATCGTTGCCGTCAGCCTGAGCATTTCGTATTGGACCAGGGAGCGATCAACTCCACCCTGATCGCCTCGTTAGAGACCGTTCAGCAGCAGCTGAGGGATCAGGGAGCATTTATGCTCGATATGAGGAGAGAGATGGAGCAGATGCGAGCAGAGAGAGCAGAGCGAGAGCAGAGGAGAGAGGGAACGAGAATCCCAGATGATGCGGATGCAGCAGCCGCAGCAGCCGCCGCAGCAGCGGCAGCCGCCGCAGCCGCGGCCGGAGGACCACCGAGACCGATGCGGGAGTTACACAACTCCGGATCGACGCTGACGCACCATTGGGTAGTACTTCCAGCGATCGTGGGGGACTTCAAGTTCCCCCCGAACACTTTGCAGCTACTCCCCCGCTTCCACGGACTCGCGACAGAGGAGCCCCATCTCCACCTCCAGGAGTTTTTGATGATATGCAGCACTGTCCACGACCGTCAGGTGGACCAGGACACGATCAAGATGATCGCCTTCCCCTTCTCCTTAGCTGACAGAGCAGCCACCTGGCTGAAGCATCTGGGGAGGTTTGTTTACACCTGGGAGCAGCTCCGCACCGAGTACTTGAACAAGTACTATCCACTCGGGCGGATGAATGCAGCAAGGGCCCTGATCAGCAACTTCTCCATGCTCCCCAATGAGCAATTTCACGAGGCATGGGAGAGGTTCCGAGAGCTCACAGACAGATGCCCGCACCACAACATTTCCAAGCCAAACCTAGTTCAGAGCTTCTTCAGCGGGTTGACACCAGAGCTCCAGGGTCTGGTGAACGCTTCTTGCGGCGGGTCCTACTTCGCCAAGGACCACGACCAGGTCTGGGCCATTTACGAGGAGATGGCCGAGAATTACATGGTGATGTCCCAGACCCGGTTGTACACACAGAGACCCCAGCAGTAGCCAGGACCCGTGCAGTACCAGAGGATAGCACGGGTCGATGCAGGTCCATCTAGTTCGTCCGCAGTCGCAGCAGCACAGGTAGAGTCGTCCGCTGCAGACATGGGTATCATCAGCGAGAAGTTGGACCGCATGGAGCTGATTGAGAAGAAGCAGTGCCAGAGCATCACGCAGATGGAGTAGATGGCACAGACTCTGAGCGACATGAAGACCCAGCTCATGTGCCTCCAGGAGGCACAGACGGCTTCACAGCCCCGTCTTCAGTCGCGAGGCGACTCCGGCAGCAGCAGCAGCTCGTCCCAGCGCTCCAGTTCCCTACAGCATCCTAGACAGGTTCATCTTGTACAGGCGGAGCCGTACCAGCAGCCGCAGCCCACCTACCAGTCCCCACCATCTCTAGACATGCAGATGGTGGTCTACCAACCGGATCAGCCTCTGGCAGTACTCCCGCCAGCCCCCTATGATGCAGAGCCGTTGATGGATGTCAACAGGATTTGGTATGACCGCCCCCAGCCTGGGATCTGACGAGACCATCCCGGATTCAGGTGGGGGAGTGGAGGTACCCAGCCCCAGCAGCAGCCAGCCGGTCAGGGAGGGCAGTACGCCCAGCAGAGAGATCACCAGCCGCAGCAGCAGCCCCCAGCATATCAGTCACACCAGCCTTCGTCCTTCGGTCCTCGTCCCTATCAGCAGCAGGGACAGTCTTGGAGACGTGAGCAGCAGGCTCACCCAGCATACCAGCAGCATCCCTCCTCCTACCCCTCTCAGCAGCACCATCAGCAGTTCCAGCAGCCTCAGCACCAGAGAGGCTACCCGTCGGGCTCCCATGAGAGCCCCGCCTTGGATGACATCGCCCGCCTCCTCACGGATCAGCAGGCTACATTCAGACGGGAGATGGACGAGTTCCGCCAGGAGATGCGGGACCTTGTGAGAGGGAAGGCCGCGATTCCTGCACAGATCGAGCCGAATCCGAACAACCTCAAGAGGAAGTCTGAGCAGGTAGTTCACACTGAGCATGCCACTCCTAGTGATCCATTTGATGATATGTCTTCGGATCTATTTGATGCTGATTTTGTTACACTTAGGAGCGGTAGAGCACCAGAAGGCGGCGCCTCATCTGAGCGACGACTCGAGGATCCACCCAGAGCGCCAGATGAGGAGGAGGAGAGCGGTACTGAGGCCGCACATGATGATGATGGTGGTACTGACGCCACCAAGGATGCTGATTCCACCGGCGGTACTGAGGCCGCCGCTTCACCAGTTCGAGGAGGTGGTGCTGATGCCACCAGATTAGCCGAGCCAGCCCGCGGTACTGAGGCCGCGAGACGTCCAGTTACAGAGCCAGCCAGAGGTGGTACTGAGGCCACCAGTGTTTGTTTTGATAGAGATGTTGTCTTTCCTCGTGTTGATGTATCTCGGAACACTATTTTGAATAAAGGAAAAGGTTTAGTTTCTTCTAGTCCCACTGTGGTGCTTGATGTATGTGCGGATCCGACCGTCGAGCCGTCTAGGCCTTTTCCTAGTCCTTCATCTGCGAAGGACCCTGTGATCCCCTTCCCTAGAGCCCTTCAGATGGGGAAGGGGAAGAAAAAAGAAAAAGACCCAAAAAAGAGAGAGCAGGAGGAGTTCAGCCAGAGCATGATCGATAGATTCCACATCCAGCTGACCCTCCAGGAGGCTTTGCAACACATCCCCCTTCTTCAGCGATCTTTGAGAGATAGGACCACAGTCAGGAGGAGGAGGAGGAACCACACTTCAGAGATTCATGTGCTGACGAAAGCCACGTGTTTTGCGATCCAGAACCGTCTGCCAGCCAAGAGGCCAGATTCAGGGGCCCCGTATGTCAGATGCCAGATTAGTGAGCAGAGGTTCGACCGGACTCTATTAGATAGCGGATCGTCGATCAACCTACTTCTGGCAGCCCTTCTCGATCGCTTCGAGTTGGGCACTCTTCGACAGAGCAGGACAGTCCTTCAGTTTGCTGATCGATCTGTCAAGAGGCCGAAGGGGTTGTTGCGAGACGTTATCGTCACGATTCAGGGCCTGAAATTTCCCGTGGACTTTGTAGTGTTGGACATGGAGATCCCTGATTCAGTGGCCGATACCCCCATCATCCTCGGTCGTCCGTTCTTGGCCACAGCCAAGGCGGTGACTGATCATGATAGTGGGAAGGTATACTTTCGCGTCGAGGGCGAGAGTGTACAAATAGAGACGGTCGAGGACTACAGAGCTAGAGAGAGAGCCTTCTCAGAGGCCAGCACCGATTCAGAGCAGCTGACAGACGCAGAGCCAGACATCCACCAGGACTGTGATTTTGTGATCACAGATGATGAGGCAGCATGGGCAGACCCTTCAGCACAGACCATCCTCTCATTTTCAGATACAGCTGATGCAGAGATGCTAGCAGAGGAGAGTCTGGAGAGCACATCCCTGGTTCAGGATACTATAGAGGCAGCAGAGCCGGTTCTCGACTGCAACACGGTTGTTAGTGATGGTGGTGCTGAGGCCACCTTGTGTGATGGTGGTACTGATGCCACCGCGTTTGATGTAGATCCCTCGGATTCAGAGTCTGATTGGGAAGATTGTGATGATCAGATGCCAGACTCAAGTCCACTTGAGCCTACAGATGAGGAGGAGGCAGATGCAGAGCAGATCAGAGACAGCACAGTTGAGCAGCCTTCTCCAGATCCAGTTTGCGAGAGTTCGCTTTCTTTCTCCCAGGCAGACTTGGTAGACTTAGCAGCTTTCACACATTTCCTTCCGCAGCCAAATTTGCCAGCGCCCAGCTGTCCAGAGCTGAAGCCGCTCCCTACTTCGCTGAAGTATCGATTCCTTGCGGGCGAGCCTGAGATGTACCCAGTCATCATCTCCGCCGATCTGACTGGAGAGCAAGAATCCCGTTTGATGGGGGTTCTTGAAAAGAACCGCAAGGCGATCGGATGGAGCGTAGTAGATCTCCATGGGATTAGTACATCAGTGTGCTCCCACCATATCTATCTCGAGGAGGGGGCGAAGCCGTCGCGTGAGTTCCAGCGGCGGCTGAACCCCAACCTGAGAGAGGTCGTGATGAAGGAAATATCAAAATGGTGGGGTGCAGGTTTTATTTATCCCATTTCCGACTCCAAGTGGGTTAGCCCCTTGCATGTGATGCCCAAGAAGACGGGCATCACGACTGTGATCAGTGAGTCGGGAGAGGAGATTGCTACACGAGTACCCACCTCTTGGAGGGTCTGTGTTGACTACAGGAGACTCAACCAGGCCACCAAGAAGGACCATTTCCCCCTGCCTTTTATTGACCAGATCATTGAGAGACTGGCAGGGAAGAGCCACTATTGCTTCCTGGATGGGTACTCGGGCTACAACCAGGTGGCCATCGCTCCTGAGGATCAGGAGAAGACCACCTTTACCTGTCCCTTTGGTACATATGCCTTTCGACGCTTGCCATTTGGGCTATGCAACGCCCCTGCGACTTTTCAGAGGTGCATGCTATCGATATTTTCGGACATGGTAGGGGAGTGTTTGGAGGTCTTCATGGACGATTTCTCGGTCTACGGCGACGGATTCGATTCCTGTCTTGACTGCCTAGACCGAGTACTCCAGCGATGTATTGAGTTCCATTTGGTTCTATCTTGGGAGAAGAGTCACTTCATGGTGACTCAAGGGACGGTGCTTGGCCACATCATCTCCAACAGGGGCATGGAGGTGGATCCGGCCAAGGTTGATGTCATTAGAAAACTCACACCGCCGTCCAATTTGAGGCAGCTTCGGTCATTCCTGGGGCACGTTGGATTTTATAGGAGATTTATTCAGGATTTCAGCAGGATTGCCCGGCCGTTGACTGACCTTTTGACGAAAGACACCGAGTTCCTTGTCGATGACAAGTGTCTTTCGTCCTTTGCGACTCTCCAGCAGTGTGTTATTGAGGCTCCTATCCTCCAGCCGCCTGATTGGTCTCTCCCATTCGAGATCATGACGGACGCCTCTGATTTTGCCGTAGGGGCAGTGCTGGGACAGAGGAGGGATGGAGTTCCGTTTGCCATTCACTACGCTAGCCGCACATTGGATTCCGCCCAGCGGAATTACATGGTCACAGAGAAGGAGATGCTAGCCGTAGTGTTCGCCCTAGATAAGTTCAGATCGTATATCATTGGATCTAGAGTGACTTTGTACACATATCACACCGCCATCAGGTACCTCATGGCAAAGAAGGATGCCAAGGCCAGATTGACTAGATGGATCCTTCTACTCCAGGAGTTCGACATTGAGATCAAGGATAAGCCTGGAGTCAAGAATGTGGTGGCGGATCATCTCTCCCGTTTAGAGCAGCCTGAGGAGTCTGAGCAGATTGATCCTATTCGAGATACCTTCCCAGATGAGGTGATCCTTGCTATCGCCTCACTCCCATGGTACGCCGATATTGTGAACTTTCTCGTTGCTGGGAAAGTTCCACAAGATTGGCTTAGGCAGAGACTTGAGACCTTCCTTGCGAAGGCCAAGTCCTACCATTGGGAGGATCCCATCCTTTACCACGAAGGAGGGGATAGCGTCTGGCGTCGGTGTATTCCTCAGGAGGAGCACCATAGCGTCCTCACTTACTGCCACCAGCTTGAGGCAGGAGGACATCATTCTGGGAGGAGAACGGCACAGAAGGTGCTCCAATCCGGCTTGTGGTGGCCTACCCTCTTCAAGGACTCAGATGAGTTCGTGAAGAGGTGTACTGACTGTCAGAGGATGGGCACTTGTGGACAGCGTGATATGATGTCGATGCAGCCCATTTACTTCTGTGAGGTTTTTGACGCATGGGGCATCGATTTCATGGGTCCATTCCCTAAGAGTCAGAGATTTGAGTACATTCTGTTGGCCGTAGATTATGTTAGTCGTTGGGTTGAGGCTATCCCCGCCCGAGCCGCTGATGCGAGGACAGTTTGCAGATTTTTGAGGAAGCACATCATCACGCGGTTCGGGGTTCCACGAGTTCTGATTTCTGATGGGGGATCTCACTTCATCAACGACCTGGTGAAGGCACTTGCTAGCGAGTTCGGCATAGATCATCGTGTTGCTACACCTTACCAACTACAGACGAATGGTCTAGCCGAGGTGTCGAACAGAGAGATTAAGACTATCCTGCAGAAAGTCGTCCGCCCTGACCGAAAGGATTGGTCACAGCTTTTGGACTCGGTCTTGTGGGCATAGAGGACGTCTTTCAAGACTCCTTTGGGCACATCTCCCTTTCACCTCGTATATGGCAAGCCGTGCCATTTACCTGTTGAGCTGAGGCACAAGTCACTTTGGGCAGTCACAGATATTCTTATGGATCCAGATGGTATGGGAGACCAGAGGAGGGCAGAGTTGGCAGCCTTGGAGGAGCTTAGAGATACAGCATTCTCAAACAGCCTACATTATAAGGAGAAAGTGAAGGAGTGGCATGATTCTCATATCATCCACAAGCATTTTGAGATTGGACAGAGAGTATGGCTGTTTGATGCGAGGCTACGTTTATTTCCAGGGAAGCTACAGAGCAAATGGAAGGGACCCTACTTGGTCAGAAAGGTACACGACAACGGTAGCATTGACATATCTGAGTTATCTTCTGAGAGTACCTTTCGAGTGAACGGCCAACGGCTCAAGCCATTTCTAGATCATGAGCCGCGGGTCGTTGATCTTGCCCCTATTCATTTTGCGTGAGATGTGGTCTTTGACTCACATCTAATGCATCTCACGCCTGAGTTTCACTGATCTTCCGCCTTGAATAGATCCAAATGTCCATATCACTACATTCTTTAGTCCCACACCCCTTTCTTCATCTTTTGATAATGTTATACTTAGGGTGCACTTTACCCTAAGTATAGGGGGGATATGAGATCATTTGGGGTATTTCTTTTGTTTCTGCCTACCCCTGTTTTGCTGCCTATACTTAGGGATCTTTCACCCTAAGTATAGGGGGGGGTAGACCCTGTACATTCTCCACTCGGTTTTCCCTTAGTATACAGCCTGCTATACTTAGGATTATTTAATCTTAAGTATAGGGGGAAGACCCGAGACCCTCTTGACTTTTCTGTTTCATTCATTCTTCCTTGTATATAGCCTTTCTTTTCACTTCCCTATACCTAGCACGAGTTATGTCTTCTTCATCGCTCTTGACTCTGAGGACATCGTTCGAGCTAAGTATAGCGGGTGTGTATATATTTCATATATACTTCAGCCATAACTCGTACTTTGTGTGAGTGTGTTAATAAATAAAATGGCTAAAAATCACAAAAATTAAAAATTTTTCATGTACATAACATTCTTTTATTTGCACATAAATATCTAGTGTACAAATTATTTTTGTAAAAATGATTTCAAAAATCTTTTGTGTAAAGCTTGTGTAAATATTTCTGTATCAAAATTATGTATATAGTACAAAATTTTTCCAAAATGTTTTGAAAATCAAAAGTTTGCAAAAATCTTGTGTAAATGTGTGTAAATATATTTTTGCAAAACTTGCACTTCATGCATCATCCATTCATGATTTCAAAACATTTTTCAAAAATTTTGCATGATTGTAAACTTTGTGTAAATAAGCATCTTTTGTACATATGTATATAAGTTTTTCTGGATGATAGTTGACATTTAAACTAGCCTGGAATCAAATTGAGAAATGGAGCTTGACTAAGATCTTAATCCACCTAACTTCTAAGAGGAACCTTATAGGGCTTAGGTTTAAGGCTTTTCAAGTCCATGGTGACTTAATTCTTTGAGTCCACTAGGCTATGATCACATGTCATCTCAATGAGCCGAAGTAGAGCACTTAACAACAACACATGACTCATATAGATTATGGCTTTACTTGGACACCAGCACTATGCACCGAGCTCTCTACGGATGTGGTGGTGAGGAGGCAGTCTTCCTTGACTTGGGGTAGCATATGAGGGTAGTACTTCTAGGCGGAACCTCTCTTCTTCTTTTAGTGAAGGAAGTGCGTCTCAACTTGGTCTGGTTGCCATGAGGTCTAACGACGGGAGTTGTGGGTTGCAATAAAGCTTCAAAAGAGGGATAGTCTACTGGTTCAAGAGGAAAAATTCCTTGTATATATGCTGCGCATGTATATGTTGTACAGATGCACTTGAAAAAAAATGTGCAAAAAGAAAAGAACTCCAAAAAAGTGGTGGGTCTGATAGAAAATGATAATCCCACCGGAGTATGTATATAGAGTGCAATAAGCAAAGCTTGAGTTTCATGATCCACCTGTTGTAGCTTGCAGCAGGGAGACTTGGCTACACTGGTCAAGCTCCCAAGGGTACTTGGCTACACTGGCCTTGACCCATTCTCTTCTTCCTCCTCTTCTTGAGCCGGTTGAACTTGAACTTAGAAGGGAATACCCCGTTCCTCGAGGAAAGAGTGGCCAGATTGAGGTCATAGAGTTACCTTGTTAGGGAGGGTTGTCAAGTTGCCATTTCTGAGGTGGAGAGCTTAGACCTCACATCCACAGGACAAGAAAAGATTCATGGTCTTCAGGGTTTGTGATTGATGACTTGTTCTGATCTGGAGCATTGAGGAGTCTTGGTTATAGATTAGTGGAACTTAGAGGCTGTTGAGTTTTAGACTTAAGTCCAAATAAGGTTCTGATACATTAATAATCCAAAGATCTGATCGAGCTCCATACCCCAATTTAATGAAGGCAAGTTTAATAATCAACCTTGATCCATGTACATCCTCTTTTTCTTTTCTTTCTTTCTTTTTCACTTCTTTTTCAAATAAGTGTTTGCTAAGGGACTAGCAAAGTTAAGTATAGGGGGTGATGAATACCCATTCATCACTCTTTATTCTTATATTTTAGCTACAAAAACCTTTGCAAATACATGTAGATATGTGTAAATAGGAATAATTACCAAAAGCATGCATTGTGTAAAAACCTATAATTAGCATGTTTTTGTGCAAAAATAAAAGAATAAAGATTAAAAAGAAAAAGAGGGAAATATTTAGAATAAATATTGAGCAACCTAACCCAAGGGAGGGCTCAGCATGGGCCTGACCGCATAAAAGCCAAAGTAGAGGGAGATAGGGGCTCATGAGTGTAAATATTTTTGTAAATAAAATAAAGATATTTTCCTCACCAAAAATATGCTTGTAGATACTTGTATATATTTATAAAATATAAAAACAAACGAAAAAGTTAAAAATCAAAAAGAATTAAAATACCCCTTTCATCATGTACATAAACCACTTCTATGTATTTATTTAACCTTGTAAATAAATAGAATTAATTTTCAAACTTTTTTGTAAATATTCTATGTTTTATAATATAAATAAATAAAAACAAGTAAAATCAAAACAAAATAAAAATAGCAAAATTAAAAATACAAAAATACATTGTACATATACCATGTATATAGATGTACATATATATTTATTTTACCATGTATATAAAGAATAAAAATAAAATAAAAATACCTTTTTATTCCTTATTTTATTCTATAAATAAATAAAATATAAAATAGGAATAAAATTGTACAAAAATAACAATTAAAAATCAAAAATCAAAACCCTATATATTGTATATATACCTATATAGTACATATTATGTATATACCTTATTTTTATTTCTAAAAAATTATTAAAAATCACCAAAAAATAGAAAAAAAAATAAAATAAGAATCTTTCATGTTTTAACTTTTTGCAAATTCGGGCCCTAGCTACCCTTAATATTCATTTCAAAATTCAGCCACGTGGCCCATTCCTATTGGGTCCTGGGGATGTTGACCGCCCGGTCAACTACCCACCCAGGACCACCTCCCGCGGATCTGGGTCGTGGACCTGACTTCTCAAAATTTCGCCCGCTCGACCCGATCATCATTTTACCAAACCCCGGCTCCGTTTTGATCCTCCCACATCCGACATCTTCGCCGGGCATACACCTTGGGATCCGCGCGCCTCCTCGACCTACCCGAGCCATTCTTAGCCGGACCCCTCCAGCGTACATAAGCGAGCTCCGCCACCTATTTTCACCATCTTTGGTCCCTTGTCTCCACCCCCAGTGAGCTCCAGAGCGCCCGCAAGAGTGACAGCTTGCGTCCCGACCTGTCGAAGCGAGGAGAGGGAGCTTGGCCATCGATCCGGCGAGCCCAACCGCCGCAGCTCCGCCACCCGCGTGAGCTCCGAGCCTCGGAGCGAGACGATCCTTGAGGCAACGACCAGGAGCATCAGCAGCTCCTCCCCAGCCTCTCCGACCACCCAGGTAACCCATTAGGCTTCCTGTTTCCTTTAATTTCCGTTTACGCCCAAATCGCACCGCCGCCGCATATCTTCGATTCCGACCATCCCTTCACTCCGCTCGATCATCGGAACTGACCATCGCCTTCGCCATCTCCCCGCGCACCTTCTTCACCCCTCCAGCCGACCCAGCTCGCACAGGAGCTGGGAGTTGAGCTCTTCCGTCCACCACCTTCGCCGGAGCTCGCCGCTTCGACCCACCGTTCACCCCCACTTCGCCTAACCGGGTCGAGGCAGTTTGCCCTCGACCCGCGAGTCTCCTGAGCTATTTTGCAGGTGCTACCGAGCCTATCTGAGGGCTTCGGTCATTCAGGCCAGGAGGCCCAGCTCCGCCGACCTCGCCCGAGCTCCTCGGAGCTCGGCTCAATCATCGGAGCATCGCAGCAGACGCAGGAGCACTCCAGCTTTCTTCTCCGACCATCAGAGTGCTCCAAGGAGGAGCATAGCGCACGCCCGAGCCCGGCGAGTCTCGCTGGGCCCCTGTTCTTCCAGCATCCTCCATCGCCGTCGGATCAGCCTCCTGCTCCAGGCGCCATCCGGACCGTTCGTTCTGGAGCCCCCTTTGACGTCAGATCTGAGGAGTCTGATCCCAGCCGTTAGATCGACACGTGACTCGGCCGTTACCGTTGGATCAGCCTGAGGACCCCAGTGCTGGAGTGCCACCTGCCCTCGACCGCTCGATCAGCCACGTGGCAGCCATCCAGCCCTTCCGCATAATAAAGGGTAATTTACCCTTAGGCCCTGTCTTTATTTTTATTTCGTTTTAGTCCTGTAAATATTAAAGTCAGTTGTTTAGTTTTAGGGCTATTTGCATAGTGGACCCTGTGCTTTATTTTATTTGCATTTATACCCCTGCCAGTTGTGGACACGTGCATCGACACGTGATATTTTGGTTTATTTGCAGTAGAGACCCCTGTAGTTCTGGATGTTATTGAATGAATGAAAACTTTTATCTATTTGCATTTATACCCCTGTGCGTGGTTTATTTGAGCATGTGCGATATATTTTGGGTGTTTTGCAGATAGGCCCCTGGACTTTTGGTACCTGTTACCAATAAGTCCTCGGGACTTATTTTTATTACATTTGGGTCCCTGAGTGCCCCCAGGCACGCGTGTGGTGCGTGTTTTGCTGGGTATTTTGCACCAGACCCCCCAGAACTTTGGGTATTTGCACTTTGGTCCCTGTGCACAGTACCCTCTCTTTATTTTTGAATAAAATAGCAAATCACCTCCAAATCCAACGAAAATTGGACACATGGCTCCTGCCATGATGTAAATTTTTTGTGGATTTTTGAGGACATTTTTGATTTCATTTGATATTTTTCAAAAATTCAAAAATCTTCATTTTTGCTAATGTCTAACTTGAAAAGTCACAAAAAAATATCAAAACTCATTTAAAAATTCTATAAAAATTACCCACTGTTTGTCTTGCTTAGTTTGATTTTCTAGCCAATTTTGGCTATTTTCATTACTGAAAACCACTAAAAACTTTAAAAACACTCAAAAACTTTTTAAAAATTCTAGTAAAAAAATTAAAAATCCAAAAATAATAAATTGGTACCCAAATTTTCCTTGTTTAATTCTCTTTACAGGAAAATTACCTTTCAGTTCATTTGGGGGCTTTAGATATTTTATCTAGCCCTTTTGAGCTCGGCTGGACAGTACCCTTTATTTCAGTCACTGTTTGATTTTTATAAAATTAAATAAACATCAGAGAATTCTCAAAAATTCACAAAAACACTAAAAAATTATAAAACACATAAAAATATTTTTGTTTGAATTTTTGGTTGCTTTTTAGTGCATTTAATAATTTGTTGAAGTGTGTGCTTGTTTCCTTTTCTTATTTTCTTAATACATTAAAAAATCCAAAAAAATATAAAATACATTAAAAACCACTAAAAATAGTTTCTTCTTTTATTTTATTCTTTCTTTTTACTACTTCGTAGGCCGAGAGGCCAATCCGTGCTCCTTGAGTTCGACCCTGGGTGCTATACCAGGTTAATCCAATAGTAGGACCGCTGTTTTGAGTTCGATTGATTTTATCTTTATTAGTGGTTCATTTTTCTTGATTGAGCCGACTTGATCGCGTGGGTCGCAACGACCACTTTAGCACCTATACCCTAGCCTTCAGGTCGCTCATCAGCAATCAAACACAAAGCAGGGGTAAGTTCACCAACTCAACACGAGAAGCTGGAAGGATCGGCTTTTATCTTGTAAATTTTATCTTGATTCAGGAAGTTATCTTTTCACGAGTCCTTAGAACGCTAAGCCTAAAGGAGAGAGAGTACTGCCGGGAAAGTGTCCCCGTACTTGTCCTCCTCCTGTGTAACCTGTAACTTGCGCTTTTTGAGGTCCTTGTAACCCTTCCTGGATCCCTACTCAGCCAAAGAAATAGAGGGAGGAAGCCGATAGGCGAAACCGATACTTCGGACCTCGCTCGCAACGGAATCACCCGTGAGCATGCAAGATCCTACTCGGACGCAGCCGGTGAGACAGACACACCCGTGAAGGCGTGGCCTAAGCTCGGTACTTCGGACAAGGTTGGCGCTCACACAATAGTGAGTCACCAATGGCGACCAAGTCCTACTCGACTACGTACGATAGTAGCGCCAATACTTCGGAAATCCAGGCGATACACAAGGTAGCCACAAGTTGGGTTTTTGGCTCTAATCCTTACGAAGCGCTCACCTCACTTGGAAGGAGACCTTCCCATGCAACCCGAATACAAGTGAGGGTGTTACTCTCCCCAAGCAATGAATCCAATTACCGATTTTATTTTTGGTCAAGTTTTCTTAGCAGTCCCTTTTTTAATTTTTTTGGTGTTATCGGTTCTTTTGAGTAGATTCAAACAAGCGCCTAACGGTTTTTGTATTTTCTTGATCCTAGTTTGTTCCAAAAACAGAGGGAGAATAGAGTCGGAAAAGCCGTGCAAGTCGACACCAAGGTGGAAATCTCACCTTTGTGCCTAAATGATGCATGCAAAGTAAGAAGACTTACAACGAATCCCAGCTCTCTCCATGCGGGATGCAAAGCAGAATTTGTAAACCTATGCTATATGGCAATATGCAAAGCGGAAATCGTCCTAGAATAGGCAACGGCTAGCGTGAAGAACCACGAGTTAACCGCTAACTCTCAATCCTAGTGTCCAGTCTAGGCTCACTCCTCCTCTGCTCAACACATTTGAGTTAGGAGAAAGCGCTTGTGTGGAGTGAGCTCGCGGCGCGCGGATCGAAAGCCAATGATCAACTACTTAATTAGTCTAAGTCTAACAACGAACTATAGGAGCATGCAGAGGTAATTAGTGTGTTTGGACCTATTCTAATCGAATCAAGCAGGACCTACAATCTAAGGGCTCAATCCACAAAAGAAAGGAAAAAGGAAAACAAAACCGGAAAATGACAAGCGGGAAACACGATGAAAACCGCGGTGAGCCCCCGGGTGAACAAACACCCGGAAATTAGGCCCGGTAGTGTGAGTGTCCAAGAGTCCAATGTACCTGTATTATTACAAATTAATAAGGTCACTCTCTCACAAAAATAAAAGGCAAGCTAAGCTACCACTCTCTCTCACTCTTGCTCTCTCCTGCCGGCTTGACCTAAGAAGGCCGGCTCCGCTTCCCAAGGATGCTCCGGGTCACCTAAGTGATCCGCCTTGCTCCGCGGTCCCTCGCAAGAAGACAAAAGAAGAATGGTCAGAATAGCTCAATCAATATATATCAACAAGAAATGCAAGAGAGATAAAATAGAGCTATGGTAGACAACAAACACAAGCAAACAAAAATAAAGTACTACTCCTTGTTGCTCCCCGGCAACGGCGCCATTTGATTTAGTCAAAATTCACGGAGTCTAAAGGTGGTGTCTCACACAAGGCGGAGACAACCGTCGCTGAGACGACTCACAAATGAACGCTGGACTAAAGTCAACAATTAACCCACATTAAAGATCAATAAATTAGAAATAATGTGGAGTTAAAATTTATTTTTAACTCTGCATAAATGATGTAAAGGGCAAGTATGCAGAGAGTTCGAACACAGGGAGCAAGTAGGGTAGTTCAAAATAATGTGCTTAAGTGATTGTGTGTGTCAAGTGTCTACACTAAGCAAGCAAGCAAGCAAAGGAATTTTTGTGGGTTTTTAATTTTAAAAATTTTTTATTTTTTTATTTAATTTTTAATTTTGTATTTTTCTTTTAATTTTCTGATTTTTATAATTTTATATTTTATATTTTTTTTCTTTTTTTCAATATTGGAATTTAAAACCAATGTAATAAAAGACAAGATAAAATATTTATAAAAATGTACAAAAATATCCAAAAATTCAGAAATAAAATGTTTTTGATATTTTTAGGATTTTTACTGTTTTTGTGATTTTTGGGTATTTTTCAAGGTGTTTTTGGTATTTTTAAATACTGAAATAAAGCAAAACAGTGGAAAATGTGCTGGCTGTGAGTAAAATGGGAGTTAAAAATAGCAAACAACAACTAAAATTTTTCACACTAATTTTCAAATAAAGAGAACAAAACATAGAACAAACAGAAACTGAGTTTGTGATTTTTGGATTTTTCTTTGATTTTATATATTTTTTGAAGTTTTCAAGTGTTTTTAAATTTTTAATGTTTTTCTTTTGTGATTTTTAGTGATTTTTGGACTGACACTAGAATAGGTTAAAATAGACACTAGGTAATTTTTTTGGAATTTTTCGAAGTGTTTTAATATTTTTTTGGCATTTTCTAAGCTAGACAGTGCACAAAAAGCATGTTTTTGATTTTTAATAAATAAAAAATAAAATAAAATCAAAAAATAAAATTAGGGCGTGGAAGAACAAGTGCACAGAAGCTTACGTTCAAAATTTGAGGATTTTTGGATTTAAAATGATAATTTAAATAATTAGAACAAGCATCCAAATAATTAACAGGCCTGGCAAGGGTATATTTGCAATTTCTCAAACATCCAGGGGCTCAAATACAATTTTCCACAAAATGTTAAACTAAATATTCAATTTTTTAGGGCCAACCAGCATATACAAAACCCGCCTGGGTATCGGTGTAAATTACCCCCAGGGCGCGTGACTTGCACGCACCTGGCAGGGACCAAAATGCAATATTTGAAACTATCAGGGGGGTCGATGCAAAATATCCCAAAGTTTTTATACTGTATTACAAAATCTTGGGACTAAACTGAAATAACTAAACCCCAGGGAGGTCCTTGCAAAAAGGCCTACCACCTCACGTGTACAGGTCACGTGAGGTGACGTGGCGGAGGACCTAGATGTAAATAAAAAAAGTGCAGGGCTTACATGCAAATAACCCAAAGTTTTTCAACTACAGACGAAAGTTCAAATACTAAACAGTAAATACAAAATGCGCGAGGGTTGATATGCAAAATACCCTCGACGCGTGATCCGACGGCGGAGCGGGTATTGATGACACGTGGCGGCGATTCACCGGCTGGGGACGAGGCTCGATCCAGCGGCGAGGGGCGCTTCACTTAAACACATGTCGGCTTCTCCAGGCTCGATGACGCTTCGCCCGTGGACGTCTAGGATCAGATCTCGGCTGAGATCGACGGTGGCTGGGCCCTCCAGATCGGACGGTCCACGATACACCTGGGGGTTCTCCTTGATCGAACGGCAGCGAGGCCAGGAGGAAGAACACGAAAGAAGGCCGGCGACGGCGACCTTCCGCGACCTCCCCTGCCTCGAGTCGTTATCGTTACGGCCTCAAAATGAGTCCAGGCGATGGCTGCAGGTCTCCCCTGTCGTCTGGAAGCAACGGAGTGGCTCGGAAGACGGCGGAGCTCTTCCACGGCGAGGAGGAAGTTGCGGAGCTCCAGGTGCTCCAGTACCTGCGCAAGAAGGTTATGGAGGTCGAGGGCAAAATGCCTCGACCTCAGGTGGCACTCGACGGGGTGCGACAGGCGATATGGGGACTCGCCGGAGTAGCGCTCCGGCGAGGTGAGAGATGAAGTGATCGGATGAGCGATTGGGCGAGGAAAAAGGCGTGTAATGATCCTAAGGTATTGACTAAGCTTTGGCTAAGAAAATAAGGGGGTAACAGACACCTTAAGGGCCTGGCGTGCCCGAGGTTGGAAGTACCTCAACGGTGGTCGCCGGAGGTGTGGAACGCGCGTCAACCAGTCACTTCCAGCCGCCTTGACGCTCAGGGGTCGGAGCTGTCACCTCCAGACAGCTTCAGGACGATCGAGGGGGGAAGAATCGGTGAAGTTTGCGGTTCAAATTTTCAAATCAGGTCAAGGGTTGGTTTTAAGGAGTTGACGAAGGTGGCTCCTTGATCGAGGAAGAACGGGCGATTCAACGATCCTCTGCCCGAGATAATTGCTGGGCGAGATAGAAGGATCATAGGTGAACAACTTCTCAGAAGGAATCATCCTCAAATGGTGAAAGGATAGCCCGCGAAAAAAACCAAGAAAAAGGGCACTCGCACATGTCCAGAAGGCCAAGACCTGGGGTCAGGAAGTTGACCCCCGGTCAACGGATGGCGTGGCCTGATTGGGCCACGTCATCCGCAAAAAGACAAAAATTAAATAAAACTTTGTAAAGTAAATTAAAAATAGTAAATGATTTAATTAATTTTAGGTTATCTAATGAAAAATGTTTATTTTTTTATAAATTATTTTATATGATTTTTATTTATTTTTATGAGAGGTATTTTTACTAGTTGCTTTTATACCCCTATATAGGTATATTGTCTATATATGTTATCACTTTATTTTTATTTTGTGTATTTTAATTTCTTTAATTTAGTTTATTATTTTATAAAATTATAAAATACTTTTATACACATAAATATATTTTTATTTTATTTTATTGATGTGTTTTGTATATTTAATAAAATAGAAGTAGTAATATTATAGGTATGTATATAAGTATTATACCTAGGTATATTACATACAAGTATTTTATTTTGTGTTTCTTTTGTATTTTTATTCTGATTTTAATATACAAATATATTATAAGTAATATTTACAAAATTACAAAAATATAAAAATGAATAAATAATGAATAAAGAATAAATTGAATATTTTAT
Source organism: Ottelia alismoides (assembly GCA_037367405.1). Lineage (NCBI taxonomy): Eukaryota > Viridiplantae > Streptophyta > Magnoliopsida > Alismatales > Hydrocharitaceae > Ottelia > Ottelia alismoides. The sequence continues at coordinate 130,075 of JAZKJV010003200.1, forward strand.
TTAGTACAGGTATACAATAGGGGTCCAAAATTCAACTTTCAAACCGTAGCTCCGCCAAATGCAAAACCACCGCCATTAATTAGCTTATTTTATTCTATATACAATTAAAGGTGATTTTGAGGCATTTGGAGTTTTCATTTGAGAGATACAGGTCTGGGAAGTTGGGATTTTGGATTTTTATTCAGACCAGAACTTTTTACCTGTACATTATTTTTTAGTGAAATCAATTTTGTATTTTTCTCTATAAAATTATATACAACTTTCATGTACAAAGTTTCTTTATTTGAGGTATAAAAAGTGAAACCAAAATAGGTCCCAAAATGAATAAAAAATGAATAGAATGTATAGGTATTTTATCTGTATTTCTGACCTTATCTCCCCCTACTTTGTTCCTTGTCGACCTATTCATCAAGATGCCTAGGTCTCGAGGTTTCGGGTCATAAAATATTTACAATATTTTATTCTTTTTCTTTTCTTTATTTATTCTATAATTTTGGCTTTAATTACAGTATTTTATACACTAATAAGATGTACATGCATGAATGCTAAGATGATGATATTAATGATATTTACAGGCATTTGCCAGGGTTTTTGGTGCCAAAATGATAGAATAAAGATGATGAAATGTGGATTCATCAGTACCCATCCAGGAAACAGTAATGGCTCTTCCCTGCCAGTCTCTCAATGATCTAGTCAATAAAAGGCAGGGGAAATGGTCCTTCTTGGTGGCCTGGTTGAGTCTCCTGTAGTCAACACAGACCCACCAAGAGGTGGGTACTCGAGTAGCAATCTACTCTCCCGAATCACTGATCACAGTCGTGATGCCCGTCTTCTTGGGCACCACATGCAAGGGGCTGACCCACTTGGAGTCGAAAATGGGATAAATAAAATCTGCGCTCCACCATTTGGAAATCTCCTTCATGACGACCTCTCTCAGGTTGGGGTTCAGTCGCCGCTGGAACTCATGCGACGGCTTCGCCCCCTCCTCGAGATAAATATGGTGGGAGCACAACGATGGACTAATCCCATGGAGATCTGCTATGCTCCATCCGATTGCCTTGCGGTTCTTTTCAAGAACCCACACCAAACGGGATTCCTGCTCTCCAGTCAGATCGGCGGAGATGATGACTGGGTACATCTCAGGCTCGCCCGCAAGGAATCGATACTTTACTTCAGCGAAGTAGGGAGCGGCTTCAGCTCTGGACAGCTGGGTGCTGGCAAATCTGGCTTCGGAAGAAGATGTGTGTATGCTGCTAAATCTGCCAAATCTACCTGGGAGAATGAAAACGAACTCTCGCAAACTGTATCTGGAGAAGGCTGCTCAACTGAACTGTCTCTGATCTGCTCTGCATCTACCTCCTCCGCAGCTGTAGGCTCTGTGGGACTCAGGTCTGGCATCTGATCATCACAATCTGCCCAATCAGACTCTGAATCCGAGGGATCTGCATCAAACAAGGTGGCATCAGTACCACCGTTACACAAGGTGGCCTCAATACCACCATCACTAGACTCTGTGTCGCGGTCGAGAACCGGCTCTGCTGCCTCTGTAGTATCTTGGACTAGGGTTGTGCTCTCCAAGCTCTCCTCTGCTATCATCTCGGCATCAGCGGTGTCTGGAAATGAGAGGATGGCATGTGCTGAAGGGTCTGCCCATGCTGCCTCATCATCTGTGATCACAAAATCACAGTCCTGGTGGATGTCTAACCCGGCATCTATCAGCTGCTCTGTATCTTTGCTGGTCTCTGAGCATGCTCTGTCTCTGGCTCTGTAGTCCTCGACCGTCTCTATTTGTACACTTTCGCCCTCGACGCGAAAGTATACCTTCCCGCTATCATGGTCAGTCACCGCCTTGGCTGTGGCCAAGAACGGACGACCGAGGATGATGGGGGTATTGGCCACTGAATCAGGGATCTCCATGTCCAACACTACGAAGTCCATGGGGAATTGCAGGCCCTGAATAGTGACGATAACGTCTCGCAACATCCCCTTCGGCCTCTTGACAGATCGATCAGCAAACTGAAGGACTGTCCTGCTCTGTCTAAGAGTGCCCAACTCGAAGCGGTCGAGAAGGGTTGTCGGAAGGAGGTTGATAGACGATCCGCTATCCAATAGAGTCCGGTCGAACCTCTGCTCACTAATGTGACATCTGACATATGGGGCTCCTGAATCTGGCCTCTTGGCCGGTAGACGGTTCTGGATCGCGAAGCACGTGGCTTTCGTCAGCACATGAATCTCTGACTGTGGTTCCTCCTCCTCCTCCTGACTATAGTCCTGTCTCTCAACGATCGCTGAAGAAGGGGGGTCAGATGTATTTGGAATCGATCAATCATGCTCTGGCTGAACTCCTCCTGCTCTCTCTTTTTTGGGTCTTTTTCTCTTTTCTTCCCCTTCCCCATCAGAAGGGCTCTAGGGAAGGGGATCACAGGGTCCTTCTCAGATGAAGGATTAGGAATAGGTCTAGACAGCTCGACGGCCGGATCCGCACATACATCAATCACCACAGTGGGACCAGAAGAAACTAAACCTTTTCCTTTATTCAAAACAGTGTTCTGAGATACATCAGTGGAAGGAAAAACAACATCTCTCTCAAAATGAACACCGGTGGCCTCAGTACCACCACGGGCTTGCTCTCCTGGACGTCTCGTGGCCTCAGTACCGCGTGCTGGCTCAGCAACTCGGGTGGCATCAGTACCACCTCCTCGAACTGGTGAAGCGGTGGCCTCAGTACCGCCGGTGGAATCAGCATCCTTGGTGGCATCAGCACCACCGTCATCATCATGCGCGGCCTCAGTACCGCTCTCCTCCTCCTCATCTGGCGCCCCAGATATATCCTCGTAGTGTGGCTCAGACGAGGCGTCGCTGCCTGCTGGTGTCCTACCGCTCCTAAGCGTAACAAAATCAGCATCAAAAAGATCCGAAGACATATCATCAAATGGATCACTAGGAGTGGTATGCTCAGTGTAAGCTACCTGCTCAGACTTCCGCTTCAGGCTGTTGGGATTCAGCTCTATCTGGGCAGGTATGGCGGCCTTCCCTCTCACAATGTCCCGCATCTCCTGGCGGAACTCGTCCATCTCCCGTCTGAAGGTAGCCTGCTGGTCCGTGAGGAGGCGGGCTATGTCGTCCAAGGCGGGGCTCTCGTATGGAGGACCATGAGAGCCTGACGGGTAGCCTCTCTGGTGATGAGGCTGCTGGAACTGGTGCTGCTGGTGAGAGGGGTAAGAGGACGGATGCTGCTGCTGGTGTGGCTGGTGAGCCTGCTGCTCACGTCTCCAAGACTGTCCCTGCTGCTGATAGGGACGAGGAACGATGGATGACTGCGGCTGTGACTGATAGACTGGGGCTGCTGCTGCTGGTGATCTCTCTGATGGCTATACTGCCCTCCCTGACCAGATGACTGATGCTGGGGCTGGGTACCTCCACTCCCCCACCTGAATCCGGGATGGTCTTATCGGATCCCAGGCTGGGGACGGTCATACCAAATCCCGTTGACATCCATCAACGGCTCTACGTCGTACTGGGCTGGAGGGAGTACTGCCAGAGGCTGATCCGGCTGGTATACCACCATCTGCATGTCTGGAGATGGTGGTGACTGGTAAGAGGGCTGCTGCTGCTGGTACGGCTCCGCCTGTACAAGGTGAACCTGTCTAGGCTGCTGAAAGGAGCTGGAGCGCTGGGACGAGCTGCTGCTGCCGCCAGTATCGCCTCACGACTGAAGACGGGGCTGGGAAGCCGTCTGTGCCTCTTGGAGACACATGAGCTGGGTCTTCATGTCGCTCAGAGTCTGTGCCATCTGCTCCATCTACGTGATGCCCTGGCACTGCTTCTTCTCTATCAGCTCCATCCGATCCAACTTCTCACTGATGATACCCGTATCCGCAGCGGACGACTCTGCCTGTGCTGCTGCTACTGCGGATGAACTGGATGGGCCGGCGTCGACCCTGCTATCCTCTGGTACTGCACGGGTCCTGGCTGCTGCTGGGGTCTGCCCTGAGTGTATAACCGGGTCTGGGATATCACCATATAGTTCTCGGCCATCTCCTCGTAGATGGCCCAGACCTGGTCGTGATCCTTGGCGAAATAAGACCCGCCACAAGAAGCATTCACCAAGCCCTAGAGCTCTGGTGTCAGCCCGCTGAAGAAGCTCTGCACAAGGTTCGGCTTCGAGATATCATGGTGCGGGCATCGGTCAGTCAGCTCACGAAACCTCTCCCATGCCTCATGGAATTGCTCGTTGGGGAGCATGGAGAAGTTGCTGATGAGGGCTCTCGCTGCATTGGTCCGCCCGAGTGGATAGTACTTGTTCAAGTACTCGGTGCGGAGCTGCTCCCAGGTGTAAACGAACTTCCCCAAATGCTTCATCCAGGTGGCTGCTCTGTCTGCTAGGGAAAAGGGGAAGGCGATCATCCTGATCGTGTCCTGGTCCACCTGACGGTCGTGGACAGTGCTGCAAATCATCAGAAACTCCTGGAGGTGGAGATGGGGCTCCTCAGTAGCGAGCCCGTGGAAGCGGGGGAGTAGCTGCAAGGTGTTCGGGGGGAACTTGAAGTCCCCCACGATGGCTAGAAGTACTACCCAGTGGTGCGTCAGCGTCGATCCGGGGTTGTGCAACTCCCGCATCGGTCTCGGTGGTCCTCCTGCCGTGGCTGCGGCGGCTGCGGCGGCTGCCGCCGCTGCGGCGGCTGCTGCGGCTGCTACATCTGCATCATCTGGGATCCTCGGTCCCTCTCTGCGCTCCTCGCGCTCAGCTCGCATCTGCTCCATCTCTCTCCTCATATCAAGCATGAATGCTCCCTGATCCCTCAGCTGCTGCTGGACGGTCTCTAGGGAGGCTATCAGGGTGGAGTTAATCGCGCCCTGGTTCAGCACAAAGTGCTCAGGCTGTGGACCACGGGAACGATCCTCGGAACTGCCGGCCATGGCGTCTGCAAAATCAAAGGAGCCAAACTCAGGTGATGTCAAATCTGCTAGTCTCTCCTCTGGCTCATATCTCTCAGAACCGAAAGAAAGGGGGTCGAGGGGGAACAGGGCGGAATCATACTCGGGCTCGGAGAACTGGTCTCGGCTCTCGCGGGCCAACCTAGATGAATGGGTAGACGTGCCCGAAAGCGGTGCAGCCAGAGGCTGCCTAAGAGAGCGTCTACCCATCATCGTGATCTGACGAGTAGGGTGGATGAGATCTGGAAAAACTATGATGAGCAACCAAAACCCTTTGTTCACCAACACAACACGAGCTGAAGACCGTAAAGGCTCGGTCAAATTATCTTGTCAATTTTTATTAGGTGAATAAGCAATCTATCAGAGCGCTTACGTGACCTGTTGGGATACCTGATGCTACTCCAACCGACTGGCCCGCACGGAAGAGTCGGTAGTCAGCTGGAAATAGCACCGGAGGGCTCTACCTAGGGTGCGGGTCACTCTCTCGCGCAAGCAAACCAAACAATGAGGGGGTGCTCTCCCCAAGATAAATTTTTAAGGTGAGTGTCTTTTAGGGTCAATAGTCTTAGCAGTCCCAATTTTATGGTTTTTCTTTTTTTAATTTTTTCAATAAAAACAAAGGCCTAACGAATTTTTCGGTTCTCCTGATTATTTAATCCAAAACAGGGGAGAGAAGACGAAAAAGCCGATGCGCGAAGAAATCAATGATGCATGCAGAGATAGAAATGCGTACCTTTCCTCCAGCACTCTACATGCAAGTGATCCGCGCAGAATTTTAAAGACAGAAAATAAACTACCTAAATGATGCAGCGATGAAAACCGAGTCCTAGATGAGCAAGTCTACTCGCAGAACCGTCTAACTGGTCACCGACCTCCAAGCCAAAGGTTCGGTCTTAGCCTACCCCTCCTCTGCCCGACAAATCGGGGGTAGGAGAAAGCGCTTTACGGGGCAGGCTACGGCACGTAGGCTACGAAGGGGATGAGTCAGTTATTTTTAATTATTCAATTATTAGTAGGTCCAATTAATCGCACTATAGGAACAGGCAAGCAATTAGGTGTGGGGACCCTACAAATTACGGCACAAGCAAGTAGAAAATCCTAAGTTTAGGGGCTCGATAAAAACCGCGTAAACACCGGAAAAGGCAGCAAGAAAATCAAAACCGCGAGAAAAGCCGCAAAAACACCTAAGGGTCCCCCGAGCACATCGGTGCTCGGTGAAACAGACCCGCTAGTCAACCAAGCAAAGTCTAAGAGTCTCTGAGTCCCTGTATTATTACAATAATAATCAAATAAATCCTAAACTACACCTCTCCCACTCAACTCTCTCTCGCTCTCTCCTGCAGCTCCGTGTAGAAGGGAGCCGCCTCTAAGTCACGCGGTTGCGTCGGCTTCTCGAAATCGGCCGCCTCGGTCTTTGGGCCCTCGCAAGAAAAGAGACAAGTGGTCAGACCAATAAAAAAATAATCAAATAATAATAAGAAAAATAAATGAAAATAAAATGAGGGTATATATGCAAAAATGCAAAATAAAATAAACACTCAAAATCAAACAAAAGCAAAAATAAAAGAAAAGAAAATAAAACAAAATAAAACAAAAATAAAATATAAACAAAAAGCCGTGAAAAGCCGCGGACTCTGGAAGAGCCGCGAAAAGCCACGAAAGCAAAACGAAAATAAAATGAAAACTACTAAGCCGTGCTCCCCGACAACGGCGCCATTCTGATGAGCGTCCCGACCACTAGAGTATAAGGTGCTAAACGGTCGTTGCGACCCACACGATCAGGACGGCTCGATCAAGAAAAATAGACCACCAAACAAGATGAAAAATCAATCAAACACAACAGCGGTCTTGCTATTAATTTAACCTGGTATAGCGACCAGGGTCGAACACAAGCAGCACGAATTGGCCTCGCGGCCTACTAAGTAGTCAAAAAGAAATAAAAGAAAATAAAAGGAATATTTTTGGTGGTTTTAAAGTATTTTATATTTTTTGGATTTTTTAATGTATTAAGAAAATAAGAAAAGCAACTAAACAACACATTTCAACAATTTATTAAATGCACTAAAAATCAACCAAAAATTCAAATAAAAATATTTTTGTGTGTTTTATAATTTTTACTATTTTTAGTGAATTTTGAGATTTTTCTGATGTTTATTTAATTTTCTAAAAATCAAACAAGGGCTGAAACTATAGGTACTATCCAGCCGAGCTAAAAGGACCTAGATAAAATATCTAGAAGCCCCAAATTATCCGGGAGGTAATTTTCCTGTAAAGATAAGAAAACAAGGAAAATTTGGGCACCTACATTATGATTTTTGGGTTTTTAATTTATTTACTAGAATTTTTATGACATTTTGAGTGTTTTTCAATTTTTAGGTGTTTTAAGTAATGAAAAATAGCCAAAATTGGCTAGAAAATCAAGCAAGAAAAGACAAACAATAGATAATTTTTTTTGTAATTTTAAATGAATTTTAATATTTTTTTGTGATTTTTAAATTTAGACAGTAACAAAAATAGAGGTTTTTGAATTTTTAAAAATATCAAAACAAAACAAAAATATCTCCAAAAATCCTCGAAAATTTTACACTATGGCAGGAGCCATGTATCCAGTTTTCGTTGGATTTGGAGAAGACTTGCTATTTTATTTAAAAATAGAAAGAGGGTACTGTGCATAGGGACCTAAGTGCAAATACCCGAAGTCCTGAGGAGTCTGGTGCAAAAATCCCAGGTAAACACGTGCGTCGCACGTGCCTGAGGCACTCAGGGACCCAAATGTAATAAAAACTACTTCCGAGGACTATTTGGTAACAGGTACCAAAAGTCCAGGGGTAGTCTGCAAATAACCCACGAATTAAAGCACATGCACAAATGTTTCACGCACAGGGGTATAAATGCAAATACTCAAAAGTTTTCATTCATTCAGTAACAACTCAGAACTACAGGGCATATAATGCAAATACACCAGAAAGTCACGTGTCGAAGCACGTGTCACACCATACACAGGGGCATAAATGCAAAGGAAATAAAACGCAGGGTTCTCTATGCAAATTTACCAAAAACTAAACAACTATCTAAAATATTTACAGGACTCAATAGTAAAGACAAAACAAGAAGGGGCCTAAGTAATATTTATTCCTTTATTAATGGAGCCGATGGATGCGCGCCACGTGGTGCATCGGACAGTGAAGAACAGCTGGCGCTCCAAGGCTGAGCTCCTCGGGTGAATCCGACGGCGGAGGCTTCGCCACGTGGGGGATCGAACGATGAAGGGCGTAGGTGGCTAACCCTCTCGCATCGGGCGGTCCCGATCTCCTCTCCAAGGATCTGACGGTGACGGGACCTCCTCAAGTGGACGGTCGAGATGCAAACTGGAGGTCGAGGACGATCGGACGGTCGGGGAAGATCGAGGAAGAATAGTTCGCCGGCGAAGTTCGCCGGCCCAAGGCGCACGCTCCTGACCTCCTCTGCTGCTCCTGAAGATCGGAGAAGCTCCGCGATGATGCTCCGCAGCTGCTGGTGGTCTCCGATGACCTAACCGAGCCCTGGAGGACTCCGGCGAGGTCGGCAGAGGTAGAGCTCCTGGACTGAATGGTCCAAGCCCTCAGATGGGCTTGGATGTACCTGCAAAGCAAACCAGAAGGCTCGCGGGTCGAGGGCAAACTGCCTCGACCCGGTTAGGCGAGGTGAAGGTGGTCGGAGGGTCGATATGGGCGAGCTCCGGCGAAGGTGGGGACGGAGGAGCTCGAGCCCCAGTTCCTGTGCGAACTGGGTTGGATGGAGGTATGGAGAAGGTGCGCGGGGAAGAAGGCGGAGGCGATGGCGAAGCCTGATGGTCGAACGAGGTCGGACGTGGTCGGAATTGGGGATGACGGCGGCGGAGCGAAATGGGGGTAATCTAAAATTAGCGAAAAGGAAAAGGCTAAGGGACTACCTGGGTGGCTGAAATGGTTGTGGGCGAGCTTGCGCAGCTCTGGGTCTTCGCCTCACGGAGCGCCGACGTCCGAGGCTCGAGCTCCAGCTCAGGGCGGAGCACGGCGGTGCTACTCGCCGGATCAGTGGTATCTGGTCCCTCTCCTCGCTTCGACAGCACCTGGGGTGAGCTGTCACTCTCACGCACGCACTGGAGCTCACAGGGGGGTGGAACGAATGGCCAAAGATGAGAATGGAGGAGGCGGAGCTGGAGCTTTATACGCTGGAGGGTCCAGGAAGAAGGGCGCAGGTAGGGCACTTTGGAGCGCGGATCCCGATGCGGTGGCTCCGGCGAGGGTGTCGGATATGTCATTAACGATTCGGACCCTAGGTTTAGGTGGTAGGGGATCGGGTTTAGACACGAAAAATCCGAGAAGTCAGGTCGGGTGTCATAGCCCGTGGGAAGTGGTCCTGGGGGGGGGGCAGTTGACCGGGCGGTCAACAATCCCCAGAGCCAATGGGTAGCGGCCACGTGGCTGATATTTGGAATTGAAAATAGGGGTAGCAAATGGCCGAATTTAAAAGTTAAAACATGAAATATTTTTATTTTAATTTTTTCTATTTTAGTGATTTTTAATTAGTTTTTCAAAATAAAAATAAGGTATGTACATAGTAGGGATATATATAGGTATATCTACAATATATAGGTTTTTAGTTTTTGATTTTTAATTGTTATTTTTATACAATTTCATTCCCATTTTATATTTTATTTATTTATATTATAAAATGAGGAATAAAAAGACATTTTTATTTTTATTTTTATTATTTATATACATAGGTGAAATAAATACATATGTACATTTATATACATGGTATATTTACAATATATTTTTATGTTTTTAATTTTGTTATTTTTTATTTTGTTTTTGTTTTAATTGTTTTTATTTTATTTATTTACACTATATAATATAGAATATTTACAAAAATTTTGGAAATTAATTTTATTTATTTATAAGGCTAAATAAATATAAAGGTGGGTGGTTTATTCACATGGTGAGTGATGTTTTTATCTTCTTTTTTATTTTTATATTTTTATCTTGATTTTGTATTTAAAAATACGTATAAGTATTTACAAACCAATTTGAGTCTATTTTTGTGAGGAAAATATTTTTATTTTATCTACATATATATTTACACACATGAGCCCCTATCTCCCTCTACTTTGGCTTTTATGCGGTCAGGCCCATGCTGAGCCCTCCCTTGGGTTAGGTTGCTCAATATTTATTCTAAATATTTCCCTCTTTTTCTTTTTAATCTTTATTCTTTTATTTTTGCACAAAAACGTGCTAATTATAGGTTTTTACACAATGCATGCTTTTGGTAATTATTTCTATTTACAACTATATACATGCATTTGCAAAGGTTTTTGTAGCTAAAATATAAGAATAAAGAGTGATGAATGAGTATTCATCAGTACTCCACATGTGGAGCTGGAGCTGCCACACACCAACGATGGAGTTGTTGTATCCAAGAGGGATACACCGAAAATGGGAGCTGACAAGGAAGCTCTACTTTTCTCATTGGAGACCAAGTCATGGAGGGACGTGGTTCGTAAGAAGACCAGATGCAGGAAGGGAGGCGGTGCACGCTTGCACCGCCCGTCCAATTGAGCAGCATCTGGAGGTGCGTAGCGGAAGGAGGATCGTGACGGGACGTCAGCTGAAGAAGAGATGCTCGGTTGAGGACAACCGATTCTTCAGGCGAGGAAGTCTTGTCACACCCCCCAAATTCCATGATCGAGAATGATCGTGTAGACACGGTAGTGGATGCTCAAGAATGATCGATGGAGCTAGGACTTCAGGAGGAGTCCGAAATACGTGGATATTACGGAGGTTATCCATGAGACTCTGGAGGCTCTACCATACGTGACAATGGAGAAGCGTCACAGAGGACACTAGCTCGGTAGCAGAGTGTCAAGATGCCTGCAACAGTGCGAGCAACGAGTACATGCAATAGTGCAAGACATGATAGTGGATGCACGTAGCGGTACATACGCGAACACAGAAGGGTGGTACGTAGTGAAGTAGTACGCATCAAGGAGCAATGCGATATGGTCACATAGGTGTACATACGAAGACACATGGTATCGGTATCAAGGTGTGGCGATCCAAGGAGGCAGGAAGCGTTGTAGGTGCTTAGTACGAGCATTGTCGAGCATGCTCGGTAGTACACGTACAAGAGTGGTCTGGAGGCCACAAATAGTGAAGTTATAGAGGATTTCCCTTAGCACGCAGAACGTAGAAGGGTTTACTGCATGAGGGTCTGGAGGTCGCGGGTTTCCTTTGGCACAAGACCAAGTGTTCGGCAACACTAGGTGGAATTATGGCAAAGCTGCATCAGTAAGCGTTGGAGCGCGAGTGTACTGATGACTGGGCGGTTGATGTGGCGTCAACCATACGGGGAAGACGAAAGGACAACAAGGGGATCGAAGAGACGAGCAGATGAAGAGTTGCTGAGGAACGTGAAGGGTTGCCAAAGAACTCGAAGGGTATCTTGTGTCTTTATGTATCGTTATTGTAGATGTAATAATGAGTGTCTGATGAACCGAGAATTCCACTATCGGTCTAAGGTAAAAATAAGGGTCGTTGCGACCCGAATAGCGGAAATCGATCAATCAAGAAAAATATAAGACCACCAAAATGAATAATCAATCAAACGTCGAATAGCGGTCTCGCTATTTATTTAACCTGGTATAGAGACCAGGGTCGAACACAAAGGAGCACGGATTGGTCAAATGGCCTATGAAGTAGTCAGAAAATGAAATAAAATAAGAAAATATTTTTGGTGAATTTTTTGGATTTTTAAATTTTTTTATATTTTTAATTATAAAGAAAATAAGGAAAAAGGTAAAAAGATCACATTCAACAATTTATTCAATGCATCAAAACAAACCAGAAAATTAAAATAAAATTATTTTTGGGTTTTATAATTTTGTAAGTGTTTTTTGGTGACTTTTTCAGATTTTTATATTTTTTATTTTATAAAAATAAAAAAGGCAAAAACAGGGAACTAATGTGCAGCCAGATTTTAAAAGGTTATTTAAAAATAGTTAAATAACTATAAAAATATGGAGACAATTTTATATCAAACTAGAAATGAAAACTAAGCTACATAAATAAAAATTGCATTTTTTTTTATTTTTAGAAGTTTTAATAATTTTTATAAGGTTTTTAGGGGTTTTATAAGTCCAAATAAAACAAAAATTGGACTGAAGCTCAAAGACACAAAAACAAATAGATATAAATTTTTTTAGAATTTTTAAATTATCTTTTATATTTTTAATTAATTTTATAAACCAAACAGTAGCAAAAATAAGGGTTTTTGAATTTTAAAATATCAAAACAACTCAAAAATGTCCCAAATACTTAGTGAAATTTTTACACAATGGAAGGGTCCACGTATCCAAATTTCACCAAATTTGGATTTAATTTGATATTTTCTTCAACCAATCAAAAGGGCACAGCACACAGGAACCTAAGTGCAAAGGAAACTACTTCTAGGGCCAATTGATAACGCGTACTAAAATTGCAGGGCCAAAGTTACAAAAAACCCAGATGGGCACGAGGCGTGCACGTTATTCACAAAAATAAGGGCATTTATGTAATTCCTATTAATAGAAATGTAAACAGTAACAATCCAAAACTATAGGATGAAATATGCATATGTTCCACAAATCACGTGTCGAAGCACATGGACCACATACACAGGGACTAAAATGCAAATAAAACAAGCACAGGGTCCTATATGCAAATTACCCAAAATAAAAACAACTATCTAAAATATTTACAGGACTACACTATAAATGCGAAAAGAATAGGGGTCTAAGTGATATTACCCCATTATTATGATCCGACAGTTAATGGACGTCCTCTCTAGATCGAACGGTTGTGACGCATGGACGCCTCTTCACGATGGATGGCACGGATCTGATCCTCAGATGGATCGACGGTCGGGAGCCCCTCACGAACGGGTGGTTGAGATCTGAACTTGGGCGAGAGGCTCGATCGGACGGCGATGGAGGATTTCGAAGAACAGCTCGCCGAAGACTTTTGCCGGGCCAATACGTGTGATCGGACCTCCTCGGATGCCGTTAGGTTGGGCGAAATGGTCCTGACGACGTTCTGCGGCGGCTGGTTAGCTCCGATGAGTCCAGGAGCGTCTGAAGAGCTCCGGCGACGAGAAGAACCTGAAGCCTCCTGTGCTTCCAAGTTGGACCTCCAGATGAGGTCTCTTTGCCTCTCCAACCAGCACAGGGAAACCACTGGGTCGAGGGCAAAATTCCTCGACCCGTCAACGCACGAGGGGGATGAAGGATGAGGCGATGCGTGACTCTCCGGCGAGCGGTGGCGAAGGAGAGTCGATGGCCCTATTTCGGGGTGAACTTGGGGGAGCGAATGGGCGGAGAAGATGGAGAGGGTCTCGCGACTGTGAAGGAGTGGTCGGGAGGTGAAATGGGTGATCGGAGCACACTGGGTGGTCGGATGAACGGTGGAGCTCAGAAACCTAAAAGTCTAAAATCAAACGAAACTAGAGGAGACCTAACCTAATGGATGGTTGTAGTCATCTGTGCTGGAGGTCTGGGACCTCCGGGGGTCATCGCCTCGATGGATTAACGGGTCCAGAGGATCGGGCTCGCCTCGCGGCGGAGCATGGCGGTGGAAGTCGCCGATAAGTGTTTCCCAGCTGCTCGTCCCTCACTGCTACTATCTCGCACACGACTGTCACTCAGGTGAAGGAGAGGAGGTCATCGGAGGCGAGGGGGAAGGCCAAAGATAAGAGTGAAGTCGGTTGGGGCTTCGGTTATATATTGGTGCAGGTCCGATAAGATGGGAGTGTAGCTCGCAGATCGAGGTGCGGAGCCCTAGCGAGAAGGTCGGGCAAGGGTCATGGATCATGGAGCGTCAATCAGAGCCCGGGGTTTGAGGGAATGGGTGGCAGACCGATCTCGGAAAAATCAAAGAAATCGGGTCGAAGACCGGGTCCGGGAGAAGTGTGGTCCAGGGGGGAGTTGATCGGGGGTCAACAACCCCCGTGGACCAATGGGAAATTCCATTTCATAATTATTTAGAAATTAAATTAAAAATAGTAAATGACTTTATTTCAAAATATTTTCAAAATAAAACATGTTTTATTTATTTTCAAAGTATTTTTTAGTGATTTTTATTTATTTATTGAAAAATAAATTATGTATATACATTATATATTATTATATACAGGTATAAATACCAATATATTTTTATTTTTATTTTTATTTTTTTATTATGTATAATTATCCCAGTTTTATATTTTATTTATTTACAACATAAAATTTGGAATATAAAACAATTTTTATTTGATTTTTATTAATTATTTACAATGGTAAAATATAAATAGGTCTTTTATTCATATGTATATGGTGTATGTACACTGAGGAGAGAGAAATTATTTATTTTGTTTTTATTTTATTTTTCCCATTTTTATTTTATTTTTATAAATATATACAAATTACTAAAAACCTATTTTTATTTTTGTTTTATTTTTTATAAAATAAAATATATACAAGAAGGAGTATATTTATGGTGAATGGCCCTATCTCTCTCTATTTTGGTTTCTTTTGCGGTCAGGCCAATGCTTGGCCCTCCCTTGGGTTCAGGTCACTCGATATTTATTCTAAATATCTACTTCTTTTTCTTTATTTCTTTATTCTTTTATTTTTGCATAAAAACATTCTAATTATTGATATTTACACAATGCATGCATTTTGGTAACTTATTCTATTTACAAGTATTTTCATGGAGTTTTGCAAAGTTTTGTAGCTAAAATAAAAGAATAAAGAGTGATGAATGAGGATTCATCACCCCCCTATACTTTACTTTGCTAGTCCCTTAGCAAACACTTATTTGAAAAAGAAGTGAAAAAGGAAAAAAAAGAAAAAGAAGGGAAAAAAGAATAAATCAATTATGATTATTAAACTTGCCTTCATTAAATTGAAGTATGGAGCTTAGTCGGATCTTTGATTATTAATGTGTCGGAACCTCATTTGGACTTAGGTTTAAAACTTAACAGCCTCTAAGTTCCACTAATCTATAGTCAAGACTCCTCAACAATCCAGATCTGAACAAGTCAACATACACAAATCCTGAAGACCATGAATCTGTCCTCGTATTGTGTAAGTGAGGTATAGCTCTCCACCTCAGAAGTAGCAAAATGACAACCCTCCCCAACAAGGTAACTCTAATACCCTAGTCTGGCAACTCTTTCCTTGAGGAGTGGGGTATTCCCTTCTAAGTTCAAGTTCAATCGGCTCAAGAAGAGGGGGAAGAAAAGAATGGACAATGTCCAATGTAGCCATGTATCCGTGGGAGCTCAACCAGTGTAGCTAAGTCTCCCTGCTGCAAGCTTTATAAGATGAAACATGGATACCATAAGCTTTGCTTTATTACACTATATACACTCTGGTGGGATTATCATTTTCTCTCAGACCCACCACTTTTTTTGGAGTTATTCTTTTCTTTTTGCATTTTTTTGATGTGCATATTTACAACATATCTACAAAGTGCAGCATATATACATAAGGAGTTTTTTCCTCTTGAGCCAGTAAACTATCCCTCTTTTGAAGCATTATTGCAACCCACAACTCCTGTCGTTAGACATCATGGCGACCAGACCAAGTTGAGATGCACTTCCTTCACTATAAGAAGAAGAGAGGTTCTGCCTAGAAGTACTACCCTCATATGCTACCCCAAGTCAAAGAAGACTGCCTCCTCACCACCTCATCCGTAGAGAGCTCGGTGTAAAGTGCTGGTCCAAGTAAAGCCATTGTCTGAAAGAGCCATGTGTGTGTTGTTAAGTGCTCTACTTAGGCTCATCGAGATGACATATGATCATAGCCTAGTGGACTCAAAGAATTAAGTCACCATGGACCTGAAAAGTCTCAACCCTAAGCCCTATAAGGTTCCCCTTAGAATTAGGTGGATTAAGATCTTAACCAAGCTCCATTTTTCAATTTAAGTCCAGGCTAGTTTAAATGTCAACTATGATTCAGGAAAAACTATACAAGTATTTACAAAGATGCAATTTACAAAATTTTACAAGTGTGCAAAATTTTTGAAAAATGTTTTGAAAACATGGATGTATGCATGAATGCAAGTTTTGCAAAATATTTACACACATTTACACAAGATTTTTGTAAACTTTTGATTTTCAAAACATTTTACAAAAATTTTGTACTATATACATAATTTTGATATCAAAATATTTACAAACTATTTATATAAAAAGATTTTTACAAATATTTTTACAAAAATAATTTTGTACAACTAGCTATGTATGTGCAATAAAAGAATTTTATTTACAAGGAAAATTTTTAATTTTTATGGATTATTTTTATGGTTTTTAGCCATTTTTATTTATTAACACACTCACACAAAGTACGAGTTATGGGTAAAGTATATATGAAATATATACGACACCCCCCTATACATAGCTCGAATGATGTCCTCAGAGTGAAGAGCGATGAAGAAGACATAACTCGTGCTTAGTAGAGGGCAGTGAAAAGGAAGGCTATATACAAAGACGAATGAAAGAATAGAAATGAAAAAGAGGATCTTGGGGGTTTCCCCCTATACTTAGGATCAAGTAATCCTAAGTATAGCAGGTTCTACACAAAGGGAAATCCGAGTGAGAATGTACAGGGTCTACCTCCCCTATACTTAGGGTAAAATATCCCTAAGTATAGGCAGCAAAATAGAGGTAGAAAACGACGAAGAAGACAAATATACACAAGATGGGAGGGCATCACTCCCCCTATACTTAAGGTGAAGAATACATAAGTATAGCAAATGACAGGAGTAATGAAACGGAACGAAAGGAACAACTCGGTGTTTCCACCCCTCTATACTTAGGATGAGGTATATCCTAAGTATAGCAAAGATAATCCTAAGAGAGACCTGGGGTGAAAACAAACATGAAAGAAAGAAGGATCACATCATGACAAAACACGTATATACAAAAAGATACAATGTTGAGGTGCCTCTCAACAAGCGCTAGATTTTATGCCCCTAGCTGGGCGTAAAGACTAGGACAACGTTGTGTCAAGGTTCAGGACGGCATCTGTAAGGCGGATGACGTACTGTCGTCGCAGTCTCGGTATGAGAACATCGACGAAATCAACAATGTAAAGAATGACACCCAGGTATGCAATCAGGCGAGTGTCTGCTACCGACCAAGGATATGGGAAGATGTGATCGGGATTTGGTAGCACAAAAGAAATCATCGGCTCAGGATCAGACTGGAGTTGAGGTGTACAGCTGAAGAAATCAAACGTGGAGAAGGATGGATCAGTCATGGAATCCTCCACGTCAATCAGCATCTCAAAAAGGTGTGGAAAATCAGGATCAGGAGACTCTCTACGAAAACTGATATTCGATGCATATAATGGAGACAAATCAGACAGATCATCGAATATCTCAAGGATCGGCTCATCCTCGCGAGGGTCGTCGAGGTGAGGCAACTCAGAAGTAGAAGGATCAGAAGACTTGGTTTCGTGATCCGCCATATCGGATACACTCTCAGAAGGTGAAACCGAGTATACATCGTGTATGGCATTCTCCCGCAAATAACCCTCGGGGAGTAATGCAAGATCATCAAAGAGGAGAAATAGAGGATCAGGATCTATAAGGGCATCTGCACTGCTGTCAAGAACCCACTCTATGCACCAGAATGCATCATCATCTGAAGTCTATCTCTGGTCAATCTGGAAGCAGGAGAAGGTACTGGTCAACACTGGCTGAAACTGATCCTCGCTCTGCGGCAATGCTGGATGTCATCTGATCCTCAGAAAATGTATTTGTCTCATCAAAATGGAGGACACCAGGCTCAAATACGGGACTATGTATGTCTGGCATCTCAAAGTGGTATCTCATATCGAGCTATGGCTGCTGGGTTGAGTCATGGTATCTGTCTGAATCCGAGAAGTAACTCTGCAGAATAGAGGCTGAGTCATCCGGGACTGGACACTGAAGTGGTTGGATCGATGGTTGTAGTAGCGGTGGCTCCTCCATCTCCTGGAGTATCAGACGATCTGATATCCAAGACTCGTCAACTGAACACTCTGGGGCTGACTCGAACTCTAGCTGGAAGACCAACGGGAACTCGAGTAGTCTCTGGGTCAGAACCTCCACTGTGGTGGTCATCTCCACTGTCATCTTTGCTGCAGCAGAATCCAAGTCCTCGATCTGTTGTATAGAATCTGTATCCTCATGAAGTGCATCACACCCCACTGGTACTGCAACATCCTCATGTGTTGTTCTGACTACGGCATCTCATAAAGATGGTCTCCATGAAAGCGATCTCGAGATGGCATCAAGTAATTCAATATCAGAACTACATTGTGAACCGCCACACGAGGTAATCACCAGTGCTATCTGCTCCGCGGTCATCCCCCTCATGGAGATCTCAATGAGGTCCGTCGGTGAAAGCCCGTGGTATGGAAATATCCTCAAGAGGTCAAGAAACCTCAGCCATGCATCATGTAGTGGCTCCTGAGGGTCTACTGAAAACTCTGTGATCCAAGACCGCATCATATCTGCTCTACACTGGGTATAATATCTGTGTAGAAACTCGAATCGTAGCTCTCCCCACGTAGCGTCCCTCCTTCCCAAACGTCTGTGCCATCTCATGGCTCTATCATGAAGTGTGAATGGGAAGGTCTTCAGCATCAGCTCCTCTGTAGTGATATCTGAATAAGCATGTGTCCTGCAGAACTCCTCGAACTCGGCCAGATGAATATATGGCTCCTCGTGCACCTCTCTTGAGAATGTCGACAGTCGCTGAATAAACTCCAAATCAAGAATGAATGGACTTAATGTAGAAGCTGACTGAGCTCCCTGTCCTATCTGCTCATCTATCACACCGGTATAGGAGGCATCTGATACTCGCATCTGCTCTCTGTGATCGTGTGTGAAGTGCACTCTCAACTCAGCAATGGCATCGTCCGGGCCTCGCATCTACTCAATCTGATCTCCGCGGACATCTAGCACAGCATGCCAAGAAGAATGAAAGGGATGGGAGGGAGGGAATGGGAGGTTGGCCGGAGATCCGACCTCCCTCGAGGGTGGACAGGACTGATGGGAAGAAGGTGAGGAAGCTGCAAGAGTTGGCAACAAGTGAGGAGGGTCCATCATCCAGAGGTAAAGAAGAGGAAGAAGTAGAAGAGTGAAGGGAGGATGGGAGGGAGAAAGATAGATGACTGGAGAAGAAGATAGATGGGGAGAAAGCGGAAGGGATCTGGAAACACACAAGATGAGAAAACAAACTCCCGATTCACCTACTCAAACACTGAGCTGGAGACCGTAAGGGTTTGGTTAATTATCTTGTCCATTTTATTTAGGTGATCAAGTTAGTCTTTCAGAGCGATTACGTGAGCTGATAGGAATCCAATACTCTTAACAGACTGTCCTGAATAAAAGGCTGGTAGTCTGTCAAGAAATCGGATATGGCTCTAACCTAGGGTGCGGGTCACTCTCTCGCTCATCCAAACAAGGAGGGGGTTACTCTCCCCAAGACAAATTTTTAAATGAGATCTCTTTTAGGATCAAGTGTGTTTAGCAGTCCCGATTTTATTGTTTTTGTTTTTTAGGTCTTTTTCAAACAACGCCTAATGAATTTTCCGATTTCCTTTTTATTCCTAAATCCAGAAAATAGGGAGAGGAAAGCGGAAAAGCCGATGCGCGAGGAAATCAATGATGCATGCACGAGATAGAAGACGTACCTTACTCCAGTAGTCTACATGCAATAATGATCCGCACATAAATTAAAACTAATCTATATGGATGCAAAGGTGAGAACCATCCTAAACAGAACTTTCTATTATCGTGAAGCACTGGTTTATTTGTCTAGATCCAAGCGCGTTCTATAGGAACAGATATTCTATTAGGTCTTTGGACCTAATGCTACCTGGCTCAATGAAAATAAAAATCTAAGTCTAAGGGCTCAAGCACAGAAATCAACGTGAAACAAAATAAAATAAAAGCGATAAAAACCAAAACAGTAGTGGGGTCCTCCGAGCACAACGATGCTTGGAGAAACAGACCCCGGGAAGTCAAGTGTCTTTGAAAGTCCTAGTACCTGTATTATTACAATGATAAGTCTGCTGAAAAATAAACTACTCTAAACTAGTCTATCCTCCCCTCTCTCCTGCTCAACTCCTTGCACTCTCATGTGGCTCCGTTTAGAAGGGAGCCGCCTCTGGCTTCAGCGGTTGCTTCGGCTTTCTGAAGAAAGGCGCCTCGGTCCTCGGGCCCTCGTAAGAAATTAAACAAAAGAGTATCAAACACAGTTATTATAATAATAAAAAGGAAAATGAAAATAAAATGTAAAAATAAAAAAAGACAAATAAATAAAACAAACACAAACAAAAATAAAATAAAATAAAATAAATCAAAAATAAAATAAAATAAAATAAAAATCAAAAGCTGCGGAAAAGCTGCGAAAAGACGCGGAAAAAGCCGCGAAGCCAAAAATCGAACAAAAATAGAAAGAAAAAGACTACTAAGTCATGCTCCCCGGTAACGGCACCATTCTGATGAACCGAGAATTCCACTATCGGGCTAAGGTAAAAATAATCAAGGGGTTGCGACCCGAATAACAAAAATCGATCAATCAAGAAAAATATAAGACCACCAAAATGAATAATCAATCAAACGTCGAATAGCGATCTCACTATTTATTTAACCTGGTATAGCGACCAGGGTCGAACACGAGGAGCACGGATTTGGCTAAATGGCCGACGAAGTAGTCAGAAATGAAATAAAATAAAGAAAATTTTTTTGGTGGATTTTATGGATTTTTAAATTTTTTTATTCTTAATTATAAAGAAAATAAGGAAAAAAGGTAAAAAGATCACAATCAACAATTTATTCAATGCATCAAAACAAACCAGAAAATTAAAATAAAATTATTTTTGGGTTTTTATAATTTTTAAGTGTTTTTGGTGATTTTTTCAGATTTTTATATTTTTTGTTGATTTTATAAAAATGGAAAAAGGTAAAAACAGGGAACTAATGTGCAGCCAGATTTGAAAGGCTATTTAAAAATAGATAAATAACTATAAAAATATGGATACAATTTTATATCAAACTAGAAATGAAAACTAAGCTACAGAAATAAAAATTTCATTTTTTCATTTTTTAGATTTTTAATATTTTTTATAAGGTTTTTAGGGTTTTTTTAGTTTTTAAGGGTTTTATAAGTCCAAATAAAGCAAAAATTAGACTGAAGCTCAAAGACACAAAAACAAATAGACACAAATTTTTTTTAAATTTTTAAATAATTTTTTATATTTAGTTGATTTTATAAACCAAACAGTAGCAAAAACAAGGGTTTTTGAATTTTTAAAAATATCAAAACACCCCAAAATGTCCCAAAAACTTGGTGAAATTTTTATATAGTGGCAGGGGCCACGTATCCAAATTTCACCAAATTTGAATTTAACTTGATATTTTATTCAACCAATCAAAAGGGCACAGCACACAGGACCTAATGCAAAGGAAAACTACTTACAGGACCAATTGATAACAGTATTAAAACTACAGGGCCAAGTTGCAAAAAGCCTAGATGGGCACGAAGCGCGCACATTATTTACAAAAACAAGGGCATTTATGTAATTCCTATTAATAGAAATGTAAACAGTAACAGTCCAAAACTATAGGATGAAATATGCAAATGTACCACAAATCATGTGTCGAAGCACGTGGACCACATACACAGGGACTAAATGCAAATAAAACAAGCACAGGGTCCTATATGTAAATTACCCAAAATAAAAAACAACTATCTAAAATATTTACAGGACTACACTATAAATGCGAAAAGAATTGGGGCCTAAGTGATATTACCCCATTATTATGATCCGACGGCTGGTGGGCGTCCTCTCCAGATCGAACGGTTGTGACGCGTGGACGCCTCTTCGCGATGGACGACGCGGATCTGATCCTCAGATGGATCGACAGTCGGGAGCCCCTCACGATTGGATGGTTGAGATCTGAACTGGGGCGAGAGGCTCGATCGGATGGCGATGGAGGATCCAGGAAGAACAGCTCGCCGGTGACTTTCGTCGGGCCAATACGTGCGATCGAGACCTCCTCGGATGCTGCTAGGTTGGGCGAAATGGTCCTGACGACGTTCCGCAGCGGCTGGTTAGCTCCGATGAGTCCAGGAGCGTCTGAAGAGCTCCAGCGACGAGAAGAACTTGTAGCCTCTTGTGCTTCCAAGTTAGGCCTCCAGATGAGGTCACTTTGACTCTCCAACCTGCACAGGGAAACCACTGGGTCAAGGGCAAAATGCCCCGACCGGTTAGTGCACGAGGGGGATGAAGGATGAGGCGATGCGTGACTCTCCGACGAGCGGCGGCGGAGGAGAGTCGATGGCCCTGTTTCGGGGCGAACTAGGGGAAGCGAATGGGAGGAGAAGATGGAGAGGGGTCTCGCGACTATGAAGGAGTGGTCGTGAGGTGAAATGGGTGATCGGAGCACATTGGTTGGTCGGATAAACGGCGGAGTGATGAATACCCATTCATCACTCTTTATTCTTTTATTTTAGCTACAAAACCTTTGCCAAACACATGCAGATATATGTAAATAATAATAATTAGCATTTAGCATGCATTGTGTAAAAATAAATAATTAGCATGTTTTGTGCATAAATAAAAGAATAAAGAAACAAAAGAAAAAGAGGGAGATATTTAGAATAAATATTGAGCGACCAAATCCTAAGGGAGGGCTCAGCATGGGCCTAACCGCATAAAATTCCAAATAGAGAGAGATAAAGAAGCTCATGTGTGTACATACATACCTGTATATAAATAAGAATATTTTCCTCTAAATAAAAATAAAAATGGGTTTGTATTTATTTGTAAATATTTGTAAATATAAATTAAAATAAAAATGATAAAAATAAAAAGAAATAAAATTCATCCCATATTGTCTATATTCCCCATGTACATAAAATACTTTATATATTTATTTATCGCTATAAATAAATAAATAAAAATCCCATAAAAATTGTATATGCTCTATATTTCATAATGTAAATAAATAAAATAAAAACCATAAAAATAGAAATAAAATAAAAAGAAATAATAATAAAATCAAAGCCTTCATTGTATATATACCATATATGTATATAAATAAAAGTATTTATTTAGCCCTTGTAAATAAATAATAAAAATAAAAAAAATCAAATTATTTCAAATTTTTATTCTATAAATAAATAAAATACAAAATTGCAATAAAATGTACAAAAATAAATAATTAAAAATCAAAAATTAAAAATATATAGTTTATATACCTATATATATTAGACTATATTGTAAATACCTAATTTTTATTTCAAAAAAATAAATAAATATCACAAAAAAATAGTTTATAAATAAATAAAAATTTTTCATGTTTTAACTTTTTCCAAAATCGGCCATTTACTATTTTATATTGAATTCCAAATATTTATGACGTGGCCGCATCCCATTGGTCCACGGGGGATGTTGACCCCCCGGTCAACTCCCCCCTGGACCACAAACCCGCGGATCTGCACCCGACCTACCTTTTCTCCCAATTACTGCACCTTGATCCGACCGCCAAATCCGTAAACCCCGGGTCCTAATCCATCATTGATCTTCCTGATCCACACCCGGGGTGGGTTCTCGGGTCCGAGCTCCGATAAGCTCACCCGAACCTCTTCTAGCCGGACCCCTAGCCATATTTAATCACAGCTCCGCCGCGCATTTCACTCCTTCTTTGGCTCCTCCTTTCCATCCCAGGACCTCCACTACCTTCGCCTGAGTGACAGCTAGCTGCTGGTGGTGTCGCAGTGAGGAGGAGGTGCCCCAGCCACTGATCCGGCAGCCTAGTGCCGCCGTGCGCCGCCCAGGAGCAGCGCTCGAGCCTCGGGCATCGACGACCCTCGAGGGAAATACCAAGAGCTTCGGAAGCTCTTCTACAGTCCACCTCAGCCATCTGGTGAGCTTGATTCTGTCTATCTTTCGCTAATTTTCAGTTACGCCCAATTTCGTCCATCGCCGTCGACCATCGATTCCGACCATACCAGTCACTCTCTCGATCATCGGACTCGACCCTCACACTCACGAGCCTTCTCCACACCTTCTGCACCCACTCGTACCCCCTGATTCGCCCAGGAGCAGGGTCTTCGATCTTCACCGTCGTCGCCTCGCCGGAGATCGACCACCTCGCCGCACCGTTCACCCATTTCGCCCTAATCAGGTCGAGGCATTTTGCCCTCGACCCAGGAGCTTGTTGCAATACTTTGCAGGTCCCATCTGAGGGCCTAAGCATCCAGAGGCAGCAGCTCCAGGCCCCTGCCATCGCCGGAGCATCTCCGACGTCTCCAGCCTCATCGGAGGCATCCACAAGCTGCGGGACGTTACGGCGGAGCTCTTCCGCATCTTAGCAGCATCCGGGGAGGTCCACCGCGCGAGTTCTGGGCCGGCGAAGTTCGCCAGCCACCTGTTCTTCCAGGATCCTTCCAGCCGTCTGATCGACCTCCCGCTCCAGTTGTGATCCACGCCGTTCATTTGAGGAGCAGCCGACACCGTTGATCTATTTGGGGAGCTGATCAGGACTGTCCGTTGCAGAGGAGAGGTGCCCTCGATTCTAGAGCGTCAGATCGTCCACGTGGCTCCCCCTCCACCATCAGATCCGAGCGAGGTTTAATAGAGGAGGCGCCCGCTACCCGTAGCCGTCAGATTAGCCACGTAGCGCCATCCCAGCCCTCGGATAATAAATAGGGGTAATATCACTTAGGCCCCCCTTCTGTTTTGTTTTCACATTTAGTCCTGTAATATTTCCGTAGTTCATTTTATTTTGTTAAAATTGCATAGAGGACCCTGTTGTTTATTTTATTTGCATTTCTACCCCTGTACATGATGGACACGTGCATCGTCACGTGATGTTTTGGTGATTTTGCAATATATGGGCCTGTAGTTCTTCTGTGTTACTAATTGAAATATATGTTTTGGGATATTTGCATTTATGCCCCTGTGAGCGTTTTTTTATTGAACATGTGCTGAATATTGTGGGCTTTTTTACAACTTAGCCCCTAGACTTTTAGCACATGTTGCTAATAAGTCTTGGGACTTAAGTTATTTGCATATAGGTCCTCAGTGCCCAGCCCACGTGTCGCACGCATGGGGAACCTGGTGTTTTTGCATGAGGACCCCCTGAGTTTCTGTTTTTGTTAATTTTAGGCCCCCAGGAGATATTTTTATTACAAACAGGTCCCTATGCACTATGGGCTCTTGTTTGTTTTAAATAAAATATCAAATCTCATCCAAATTGAGTGAAAATTTGACACATGGCTCCTGCCACTGTGTAGAATTTTCATTAATTTTTGGGAAAATTTTTGACCCTTTTGTTATTTTTAAAAATTTAAAAACTTATATTTTTCTATCTGTTTAGATTTAAAATTCACAAAAAATATAAAAACCTCTTCAAAAATTACCAAAAATTCAAATTTTGTTTGTTTTGGTGTGCTTGATTTTCTGACCATTTTTGGTCATTTTTGGTTCATAGAAAATATAAAAATTGAAAAACCTTGAAAAGCTTATAAAAATTCTAATAATTTATAGAAAATCCCAAAAATAGTAAACTCTTTCTCTGATTTTTCCTTTTTGTGTATATTTTCCAAGAAAAATACCTCCAGGCCTTGTTAGGGCCATTTTATATTTTATTTTGGCCCTTAAAGCCTGGCTGGACAGTGTTCATTAGTTTTTACCTTCTTTATTTTTAGAAAATTCCCTAAAAATCAGAAAATTATCAAAAATTCACCAAAAATAGTAAAAAATATAAAAATTCTAAAAATATTTTTGTTTGAATTTTCAGAACATTTTAGAGTAATTAAATAATTGTTGAAAGTTGCTTGTTTTCATTGCTTTATTATTTTCTTTATAATTAAACATTCCAAAAAAATATAAAAATATTAAAAACCCACCAAAAATCATTTGTTTTTATTTTCTTTGATTTTCTGACTACTTCGTAGGCCGCGAGGCCATTTTGTGCTCCTCTAGTTCGACCCTGGGTGCTATACCAGGTTAATATCATAGCGAGACCGCTATTTCGATTTTTATCGTGTTTCGATCTTTATTTGGTGGTCTGATTATTTTTCTTGATTGAGCTCTGAGTCCTGAGTGACTGAGGTCACAACGACCGTAGTGAGACACATTTACCTTAGTCCATCGGATTCGGCCCATCAGAATGGTGTCGTTGCTGGGGAGCACAGCTTAGTAGTCAATTTCTTTTTCTTTTTATTTTGTTTTCTTTTTCGCAGCTTTTTCGTCGCCCGCGGCTTTTCGCGGCTTTTATTTTTCTTTTATTTTTGTTTTATTTTATTTTTATTTCTTATCTTTTATTTTTGTTTTTGTTTGTTTTTGCTTGTTTATTTTTATTTTTTATTTTTATTTTTGCATATATACCCTGTTTTCTTTTTCTTATTTTATTTGCTTTATTTTTATCTGGTCTGTGACACTCTTTTGTCTTCTTGCGAGGGTCCGAGGACCGAGGCGGCGACTTTCGAGGAGCTGGTGCAATCGCGGCTATCAGAGGCGGCTCCCTTCTGCACGGAGCCGCATGAGAGCGCGAGGAGACAGCCGAGTGCGGGAGCTTAGATTTGCTTTAGTTTAGACTTTATTTTCAACATTATTTGAAGTGTTGTAATAATACATGACAGTAGGACTCTCTCTCAGACTTAGACTCTCGGGGTCTGTTTCGCCGAGCACCGGTGTGCTCGGGGGACCCCTCGGTTTTTACGCAGTTTTCTTCGCGGTTTTGATTTCTTTTCTGCCTATTCGGTTTCTCGCGATTTTGAGCCCCTAGACTTAGGATTTTTGCTTGACTGTGATGTAATAAATAGGATCCAAACACCCTAATAAATCTGCATGTGCCTATAGATCGGTAATTGGACCAACAATATAAAGATTAATAAAATAGTCGATCCACTACCTTCGAGCCTACGTGCCGCAGCCCACCCTACGAAGCGTTGCTCCTGAACTCGATTTGTCGAGAGGAGGAGGGGTGGACCGAGACCGGACTCTTGGATTGGAGGCTGGTGGTCGACTAGACGTTCTTTCGAGTAGAACTGCTGCTTAGGGCTCGGTTTTTCGCATGCACCATTTAGGTAGTGTATTTCAGTCTTTAAATTCTGTGCGGATCATTTTGCATGTAGACTGCTGGAGTTAGGTAGCATCTCTTACTCTGCATGCATCATTGATTTTCTCGCGCATTGGCTTTTTCGACTTCTCCCCCTGATTTTTGGAGTTAATAACCAGGAGAACTGAAAAATTCGTTAGGTGTTTGCTTTTTATTGAAAAATACCTAAAAATTTAAACCATAAAATTGGGACTGGTTAACTCTATTGACCCTAAAAGACGCTCACCGAAAAATTTGTCTTGAGGAGAGCAACCCCCTCCTTGTCTGGTTTGCTTGCGCGAGAGAGTGGCCCGCACCCTAGGATAGAGCCATATCCGATTTTTTCTCGACTGATTACCGGCTTTTCTGTACGGGACAGTCGGTTGAGAAAAATATCGGATTCCCAACATGTCACGTTAATCGCTCTGCTATCCTGACTTCTCACCTAATAAAATTGACAAGATAATTGACCTGGCCTTCACGGTCTTCAGCTCGCGTTGCGTAGGTGAATCGGGGGTTTGTTTGTGATCATTGTTGTTACCAGATCTCATCCGCCCAACTCGTCAGATCAAGATGATGGGCAGAAGGTCTCTTAGGCAGCCTCTAGCTGCACCGCTTCCCAGCACTTCTGCCCGTTCATCTAGGTTGGTTCGCAAGAGCCGAGACCCACTCTCCGAACCCGAGTTCGACTCCACCATGTTCCCCCTCGACCCCCCTTCTTTCTGTTCTGAGATACCAGTGCCAGAGGAGAGACCGTCAGATGATTTATCGGCACCTGAGTTTGGGTCATTTGCTTTTGCAGAGACCATGGCCGGCAGTAGTGACGATCACACCCGAGGTCCCCAGCCCCAGCAGACATTCGTTATGGACCAGGGTGCGATCAACTCCACCCTGATCGCCTCCCTCAAGACAGTTCAACAACAGTTGAGGGATCAGGGAGCATTCATGATAGAGATGAGGCGTGAGATGGAGCAGTTGAGAGCCGCTCGCGACCAGCGCGAGCCCGGAGACGGGCCGAGGATACCCGACGATGCGGCAGCCGCCGCAGCAGCCGCAGCAGCAACAACAGATCCACCGAGACCGATGCGGGAGTTACACAACCCCGGATCGACTTTGACGCATCATTGGATTATTCTTCCAGCCATCGTGGGGGACTACAAGTTCCCCCCGAACACGTTGCAGCTCCTCCCCCGGTTCCATGGGCTCGCCACAGAGGAGCCCCATCTCCACCTTCAGGAGTTCTTGATGATCTGCAGCACAGTCCACGACAGACAGGTGGACCAGGATACCATCTGCATGATTGCCTTCCCCTTCTCCTTAGCAGACAGAGCAGCCACCTGGCTGAAACATCTGGGGAAGTTCGTCTGCACCTGGGAGCAGCTCCGTACGGAGTACTTGCACAAGTGATATCCACTCGGGCGGACGAACGCAACTAGAGCCCTGATCAGCAACTTCTCCATGCTCCCCAACGAGCAGTTCCATGAGGCATGGGAGAGGTTCCGTAAGCTGACTGACAGATGCCCGCACCATGACATCTCGAAGCCGAACCTAGTTCAGAGCTTCTTCAGCGGGCTGACACCAGAGCTACAGCGCCTGGTGAATGCTTCTTGTGGCGGATCCTATTTCGCCAAGGATCACGATCAGGTCTGGGCCATCTACGAGGAGATGGCCGAGAACTATATGGTGATGTCCTAGACCCGACTCTACACACAGAGATGCCCTTAGCCACAGACCGGCAGTACCAGAGGATAGCACGGGTCGACGCCGGTCCTTCCAGTTCATCAGCGGCAGCAGCACAGGCCGAGTCCTCAGCCGCAGATATGGGGATTATCAGCGAGAAGCTGGACCAGATGGAGATTATTGAGAAGAAGAAGTGCCAAGGCACCACGCAGATGGAGCAGATGGCACAGACTCTGAGTGACCTGAAGACACAGCTCATGTGTCTCCAGGAGGCACAGACGGCTTCCTAGCCCCGTCTTCAGGTACGAGGCGATCCGAGTAGCAGCAGTAGCTCGTCCCAGCGCTCCAGCCACCAGCAGCCTAGACAGGTCCATCTTGTACAGGTGGAGCCGTACCAACAGCCATAGCTTTCTTACCAGGCACCAGCATCCCCAGACACACAGATAGTGGTATACCAGCCGGATCAGCCTCTGGCAGTACTCCCGCCAGTCCCCTACGACTCAGAGCCGTTGATGGATGTCAACGGGATTTGGTACGACCGACCCCAGCCCGGTATCCGAGGAGACCATCCCGGATTCCGTTGGTCGGCCGGAGGTTCCAGCTCCCAGCAACAGCCGTCAGGACAGGGTGGCCAGTACAGCCATCAGAGGGATCACCAGCAGCAGCCCCCAGTGTACACCCAGCAGCAGCAGCAGTCACAACAGTATGGTCCTCGTCCCTATCAGTAGGGACATTCTTGGAGGCATGATCAGCCTCACCAGTCGCAGCAGCATCCACAGACATACCCCTCTCACCCACAGCAGCAGCAACAGCAGCCTCACTACTAGAGTGGCTACCCGTTAGGTTCTCATGGGCCATCCTATGAGAACCCCGCCTTGGATGACATAGCCCTCCTCCTTACCGATCAGCTGGCTACCTTCAGACGGGAGATGGATGAGTTCCGCCAGGAGATGCGGGACATAGTGAGAGGGAAGGCCGCCATCCCTGCCCAGATAGAGCCCAATCCGAACAACCTCAAGAGGAAGTCTGAGCAGGTAGTTTGTACTGAGTATGCCACTCCTAGTGATACATTTGGAGATATGTCTGCATATTTGTTTGATATTGATTTTGTCATACTTAGGAGCGGTAGGATGCCAGCAGGCGGCGCCTCGTCTGAGAGACACCCAGAGGCTACTTCCAGAGCGCCCGACGAGGAGGAGAGCGGTACTGAGGTCGCTAGAGATGATGACGGTGGTACTGATGCCACCACGGATGTTGATCCCACCGGCGGTACTGATGCCGTCATTTCACCAGTTGGAGGAGGTGGTACTGAGGCCACCACGGATGTTGATCCCACCGGCGGTACTGATGCCGTCATTTCACCAGTTGGAGGAGGTGGTACTGAGGCCACCCATGTTGTCGAGCCAGAGCGCAGTACTGAGGCCGCATGTCTACCAGCCGAGGGTGGTGCAGATGCCACCGTTCTTACTTCTGAGAGTCCTGTAGTTTTTCCTTCTGTGCATGTATCTCTGAACACTTCTGGAAATAAAGGAAAGGGTTTGTTTTCTTCTGGTCCACCTGTAGTGCTTGATGTATGTGTGGATCGTGCCGTCGAGCAGTCTAGACCCTTTCCTAGTCCTTCATCTGAGAAGGACCCTATGATCCCCTTCCCTAGAGCTCTTCAGATGGGGAAGGGGAAGAAAATAGAAAACCCCAAAAAGAGGCAGCAGGAAGAGTTCAGCCAGCAGATGATAGACCGTTTTCACATTCAGCTGACTCTTCAGGAGGCTTTGCAGCACATCCCTCTACTCCAGCATTTACTCAGAGACAGGACTACAGTTAGGAGGAAGAGGAGGAACCACCAGTCAGAGATCCATGTGCTGACCAGAGCCACTTGTTTCGCGATCCAGAACCGTCTGCCGGCCAAGAGGCCAGACTCAGGAGCCCCGTATGTCAGATGTCATATCAGAGAGCAGAGGTTCAACCGTACTCTATTAGACAGCAGATCATCGATCAACCTACTTCCGGAAACCCTTCTCGACCGCTTCGAGTTGGGCACTCTTAAACAGAGCAGGACAGTCCTTCAGTTTGCTGATCGATCTGTCAAGAGGCCGAAGGGGTTGCTGAGGGACGTTGCCGACACAATTCAGGGCCTGCAATTCCCCGTGGACTTCGTAGTGTCAGTGATCGATACCCCCATCATTCTCGGTCGCCCGTTCTTGGCCATAGCCAAGGCAGTGACCGACCATGATAGAGGGAAGGTATACTTTCGCGTCGAGGGCGAAAGTGTACAAATAGAGACGGTCGAGGACAACAAAGCCAGAGATACAGCATGCTCAGAGAATACTTACGATACAGAGCAGATGACAGATGCAGGGCCAGACATCCACCAGGACTGCGACTTTGTGATCACAGATGACGAGGCAGTTTGGGCAGACCCAGATGCACAGGCCATCCTCTCACCTTCAGAGTCCGCTGATGCAGAGACGCCAGCAGAGGAGAGCTTGGAGAGCGCATTCCTGGTCCAGGATACCGTTCAGTCGGCAGAGCCGGTTCTCGACCGCGAGACTGATTTGTTTTATGATGACGGTGGTACTGAGGCCACCTTGGAGGATACAGATCCCTCGGAGTCAGATTTTGACTGGGCAGAGTTTGATGATTACATACCAGATCTGACTTCCACTGAGCCTACAACTAGGGAGGAGGTAGATGCCGAGCAGAGCAGAGACAGTCCAGCAGGGCAGCCTTCTCCAGTTTCAGAGTGTGTGCGAGAGTTTCAGTTCTCCCATGCGGATTTGGCTGCCTTCACGCAGAGTTTTCATAGGCCAGATCCACCAGCACCGAATTGTCCAGAGCTGAAGCCACTTCCTGCGTCACTGAAGTATAGGTTCCTTGCGGGTGAGCATGAGATGTACCCAGTCATTATCTCTGCTGATTTGACTGGAGAGCAGAAATCCCATTTGATGGGGGTTCTTGAAAAGAACCGCAAGGAGATAGGATGGAGCGTAGCCGATCTCCAGGGGATAAGTTCGGCCATGTGCTCCCACCATATCTATCTCGAGGATGAGGCGAAGCCGTCGCGTGAGTTCCAACGGTGGCTGAACCCGAATCTGAGAGAGGTTGTCATAAAGGAGATTTCGAAATGGTGGAGCGCCGATTTTATCTACCCCATCTCCGACTCCAAGTGTGTCAGCCCATTGCATGTGGTGCCCAAGAAGACGGGCAACACTACAGTAGTCAGCGAGTCTAGAGAGGAGATTGCTACACGGGTACCCACTTCTTGGCTAGTCTGCGTGGATTACAGACGACTCAACCAGGCCACCAAGAAGGATCATTTCCCCCTGCCCTTTATAGATCAGATCATTGAGAGACTGGTAGGGAAGAGCCATTATTGTTTTCTGGATGGGTACTCCGGCTACAACTAGGTGGCCATCGCTCCCGAGGACCAGGACAAGACCACCTTTACCTGTCCCTTCGGCACATACGCCTTCCGACGCATGCCATTTGGGCTATGCAACGCCCCTGCGACCTTTCAGAGATGCATGCTGTCGATCTTTTCGGACATGGTGGGGAAGTGCTTGGAGGTCTTCATGGATGATTTCTCGATCTACGGCGATGGATTTGACTCCTGTCATGACTGCCTAGACCGAGTCCTTCAGCGATGTATATAGGTTCACCTTGTGCTGTCTTGGGAGAAGAGTCACTTCATGGTGACTCAAGGGACGGTGCTTGGCCATATCATCTCCAACAGGGGCATGGAGGTTGATCCGGCCAAGGAAGATGTCATTAGAAAACTCGCACCGCCGTCCAACTTACGGCAGTTACGGTCTTTTCTTGGGCACATCGGTTTCTACCAACGCTTCATTCATGATTTCAGTAGGATTGCCCGCTTCCTTGTCGATGACAAGTGTCTTTCGTCATTCGAGACTCTCAAGAGATGTGTTGCTGAGGCTCCTGCTCTCCAGCCGCCTGATTGGTCTCTCCCATTCGAGATCATGACGGATGCCTCCGATTTTGCCGTAGGGGCTGTGCTGGGACAGAGGAGGGATGGAGTCCCATTTGCCATTCACTACGCTAGCCGCACATTGGATTCCTCGTAGCGGAACTACACAGTCACTGAGAAGGAGATGCTAGCCGTGGTGTTCGCCCTAGATAAGTTCAGATCATACATTATTGGATCTAGAGTGACCTTGTACACTGATCATACCGCCATCAGGTACCTCATGGCAAAGAAGGATGCCAAGGCCAGATTGAATAGATGGATCCTTCTACTCCAAGAGTTTGACATTGAGATCAAGGATAAGCCTGTAGTTAAGAATGTGGTGGCGGATCATCTCTCCCGACTAGAGCATCTTGAGGATTCTGAGCAGATTGACCCTATTTGTGAGACCTTCCCAGATGAGGCGATCCTTGCTATCGCCTCTCTCCCGCGGTATGCCGATATTGTGAACTTTCTTGTTGCTAAGAAAGTTCCACAAGATTGGCCCAGGCAGAGGCTTGAGACCTTCCTCGCGAAGGTCAAGTCTTACCACTGGGAGGATCCCATCCTTTACCACGAAGGAGGGGATAGTGTCTGGCGTAGGTGCATTCCTCAGGAGGAGCACCATAGCGTCCTCACTTACTGCCACAAGCTTGAGGCAGGAGGACATCACTCTAGGAGGAGAACGGCATAGAAAGTGCTCCAATCCGGCCTATGGTGGCCTACCCTCTTCAAGGACTCTGATGAGTTCATGAAGAGGTGTACTGACTGTCAGAGGATGGGCACTTGTGGACAGCGTGATATGATGCCGATGCAGCCCATTCACTTCTGTGAGGTTTTTGACGCATGGGGCATCGATTTCATGGGTCCATTCCCTAAGAGTCAGGGATTTGAGTACATTCTGTTGGCCGTTGATTATGTGAGTCGTTGGGTTGAGGCCATCCCCGCCCGAACCGCAGATGCTAGGACTGTTTGCAGATTTTTGAGGAAGCATATCATTTCACGGTTCGGGGTACCTCGAGTGTTGATATCTGACGGGGGGTCTCATTTCGTCAACGACCAGGTGAAGGCCCTTGCTAGCGAGTTCGGCATAGACCATCGAGTTGCCACTCCATACCACTCTCAGACGAATGGTCTAGCCGAAGTGTCGAATAGGGAGATCAAGACTATTTTGCAGAAAGTCGTCCACCCTGACCGAAAGTATTGGTCACAGCTTTTGGACTCGGTCTTGTGGGCATATCGGACGTCTTTCAAGATAACTTTGGGCACATCTTCCTTTCGCCTCGTTTATGGCAAGCCGTGCCATCTACCTGTTGAGTTGAGACACAGGTCACTTTGGGCAGTCACAGATATACTTTTGGATCCAGATAGTGTAGGAGACCAGAGGAGGGCAGAGTTAGCAGCCTTGGAGGAGCTTCGTGATACCGCCTTCTCAAACAGCCTACAGTACAAGGAGAGAGTGAAGGAGTGGCATGATTCTCATATCAGCCACAAGCATTTTGAGCCTGGACAGAGAGTATGGTTGTTTGATGCTAGGCTTCGTCTATTTCCAGGGAAGCTACAGAGCAAATGGAAGGGACCGTATCTAGTGAGAAAGGTACACGACAATGGGAGCATTGATATATCTGAGTTGTCTTCTGAGATACCTTTCGAGTGAACGGCCAGCGGCTCAAGCCATTTCTAGATCATGAGTCGCGGGTCGTTGATGTTTCCCCTATTTACTTTGCGTGAGATGTGGTCTCTTAACTCACATCTATTGCATCTCACGCCTGATTATCATTGTTCTCCCGACTTGTATAGATCCAGTTGTCCATATCATTTCATTCTTTAGTCCCACATCCCTTTCTTCATCTTTTGATTATGCTATACTTAGGGTGTACTTTACCCTAAGTATAGGGGGGATGTAGGACTCTCGGGTATTCTTTTGATTCTTATTACCCCTGTTTTTGTTGCCTATACTTAGGGATATTTTACCCTAAGTATAGGGGGGTAGACCCTGTACATTCTTCACTCGGTTTTCCATTTGTGTACAGTATGCTATACTTAGGATTATTTGATCCTAAGTTTAGGGGGAAAAGCCGAGATCCTCTTGATTTTCTATATAGCCTTCATTTTCACTTCCCTATACATAGCACAAGTTATGTCTTCTTCATCGCTCTTGACTCTGAGGACATCGTTCGAGCTAAGTATAGGGGGGGTGTATATATTTCATATATACTTTAGCCATAACTCGTACTTTTTGTGAGTGTATAAATAAATAAAATGGCTAAAAACCCAAAATCCATAAAAATTAAAAAATTTTCCCTGTAATAATCATTCTTTTATTTGCACATACATAGCTATTGTACAAATTATTTTTGTAAAAATGTTTTCAAAAATCTTTTGTGTAAAAATTTGTGTAAATATATGTATATCAAAACTATGTATATAGTACAAAATTTTTCCAAAATGTTTTGAAAATCAAAAGTTTGCAAAAACCTTGTGTAAATTTGTGTAAATATTTTGCAAAACTTGCATTCATGCATTCATCCATGATTTCAAAACATTTTTCAAAAATTTTGCATTTGTGTAAATATTGTGTAAATAGCATCCTTGTATATACTTGTGTAGTTTTTCCTGGATTACAGTTGACATTTAAACTAGCCTGGAATTAAATTGGGAAATAGAGCTTGATTAAGATCTTAATCCACCTAATCATAAGAGGAACCTTATAGGGCTTAGGGGTAAGGCTTTTCAGGTCCATGGTGACTTAATTCTTTGAGTCCACTAGGCTATGATCACATGTCATCTCAATGAGCCGAAGTAGAGCACTTAGAAACACACACATGACTCATATAGACAGTTGCTTTACTTGGACCCGCACTATACATCGAGCTCTCTACAGATGACGTGGTGAGGAGGCAGTCTTCCTTGACTTGGGGTAGCATATGAGGGTAGTACTTCTAGGCGGAACCTCTTTTCTTCTTTTAGTGAAGGAAGTGCGTCTCAACTTGGTCTGGTTGCCATGAGGTCTAACGACAGGAGTTGTGGGTTGAAATAATGCTTCAAAAGAGGGATAGTCTACTGGATCAAGAGGAAAAACTCCTTATGTATATATGCTACACATGTATATGTTGTAAAGATGCACTTGAAAAAAAATGCAAAAAGAAAATAACTCCAAAAAAGTGGTGGGTCTGATAGAAAATGATAATCCCACCGGAGTATGTATATAGTGCAATAAGCAAAGCTTGAGACTCATGGATTCATCTTATGTAGCTTGCAGCAGGGAGACTTAGCTACACTGGTTGAGCTCCCAAGGATACATGGCTACACTGGCCATGGTCCATTCTCTTCTTCCCCTCTTCTTGAGCCGGTTGAACTTGAACTTAGAAGGGAATACCCCGCTCCTCGAGGAAAGAGTGGTCAGACTAGGGTCATAGAGTTACCTTGTTGGGGAGGGTTGTCAAGTTACTACTTCTGAGGTGGAAAGCTTATATCACATACACTGTACAAGGAAAGATTCATAGTCTTCAGGGTTTGTGTATGTAGACTTGTTCTGATCTGGATTGTTGAGGAGTCTTGATTATAGATTAGTGGATCTTAGAGGCTGTTAAGTTTTAAACCTAAGTCTAAATAAGGTTCCGACACATCAATAATCCAAAGATCTGATCGAGCTCCATACTTCAATTTAATAAAGGCAAGTTTAATATTCATCATTAATCCATGCACTTTCTCCTCTTTTCTTTTTCTTTTTTCTTTTTCACTTCTTTTTCAAATAAGTGTTTGCTAAGGGACTAGCAAAGTTAAGTATAGGGGGTAATGAATACCCATTCATCACTCTTTATTCTTTTATTTTAGCTACAAAACCTTTGCCAAACACATGTAGATATATGTAAATAATAATAATAATTAACATTTAGCATGCATTGTGTAAAAATAAATAACTAGCATGTTTTTGTGCATAAATAAAGAATAAAGAAACAAAAGAAAAAGAGGAGATATTTAGAATAAATATTGAACGACCTAATCCCAAGGGAGGGGCTCAGCATGGGGGCCTGACCGCATAAAAATCCAAGTAGAAAGAGATAAGGAAGCTCATGTGTGTACATACATACCTGTTATAAAATAAGAATATTTTCCTCTAAATAAAAATAAAAATGGGTTTGTATTTATTTGTAAATATTTGTAAATATAAAATAAAAATAAAAAGAAATAAAATTCATCCCTTATTGTCTATATTCCCCATGTACATAAAATACTTTATATATTTATTTATCCCTATAAATAAATAAATAAATATCCCATAAAAATTGTATATGCTCTATATTTCATAATGTAAAAAAATAAAAAAAACCATAAAAATAAAAATAAATTAAAATAAAATCAAAGCCTTCATTGTATATATACCATATATGTATATAAATAAAAGTATTTATTTAGCCCTTGTAAATAAATATTAAAAATAAAATAAAAATATCAAATTATTCTAAATTTTATTCTATAAATAAATAAAATAAAATTGGAATAAAATGCACAAAAATAAATAATTAAAAATCAAAAATGAAAAATATATAGTGTATATACCTATATATATTAGACTATATTGTAAATACCTAATTTTTATTTCAAAAAAATAAATAAAAGTCACAAAAAAATAGTTTCTAAATAAATAAACATTTTTCATGTTTTAACTTTTCCAAAATCGGCCATTTACTATTTTATATTGAATTTCCAAATATTTATGACGTGGTCGCATCCCATTGGTCCACAGGGGATGTTGACCCCCCGGTCAACTCCCCCCCTTGGACCACAAACTCGTGGATCTGCACCCGACCCGCCTTTTCTCCCAATTACTGCGCCTTGATCCGACCGCCAAATCCGCAAACCCCGGGTCCTAATCCATCATTGATCTTCCCTGATCCACACCCAGGGTGGGTTCTCGGGGTCCGAGCTCCGATAAGCTCACCCGAACCTCTTCTAGCCGGACCCCTAGCCATATTTAATCCCAGCTCCGCCGCGCATTTCACTCCATCTTTGGCTCCACCTTTCCATCCCAGGACCTCCACTACCTTCTCCTGAGTGACAGCTAGCTGCTGCTGGTGTCGCAGTGAGGAGGAGGTGCCCCCAGCCACTGATCCGGCAGCCTAGCGCCGCCGTGCATCGCCCAGGAGCAGCGCTCGAGCCTCGGGCATCGACGGCCCTCGAGGCAAATACCGGGAGCTTTGGAAGCTCTTCCACAGTCGACCTCAGCCATTTGGTGATCTTGATTATGTCTATCTTTCGCTAATTTTCAGTTACGCCCAATTTCGTCCATCATCGTCGACCATCGATTCCGACCATACTAGTCACTCTCTCGATCATCGGACTTGACCCTCAAACTCACGAGCCTTCTCCGCACCTTCTGCACCCACTCGCACCCCCTGACTCGCCCAGGAGCAGGGTCTTCGATCTTCACCGCCGTCGCACCACCTCGTCGTACCGTTCACCCATTTCGCCCCTAATCGGGTCGAGGCATTTTGCCCTTGACCCAGGAGCTTGTTGCGATACTTTGCAGGTCATGCCAGGCCCATCTGAGGGCCTAAGCATCCAGAGGCAGCAGCTCCAGGCCCCTGCCGTCGCCGGAGCGTCTCCGACGTCTCCAGCCTCATCGGAGGCATCCATGAGCTGCGGGACGTTACGGCGGAGCTCTTCCGCATCTTAGCAGCAGCCGGGGAGGTCCACCGCACGAGTTCTGGGCCGGCAAAGTTCGTCGGCCACCTGTTCTTCCAGGATCCTTCCCAGCCGTCTGATCGACCTCCCGCTCCAATTGTGATCCACGTTGTTCATTTGAGGAGCAGCCGGCACCGTTGATCTACTTGGGGAGCTGATCAGGACCGTCTGTTGCAGAGGAGAGGCGCTCTCGATTCTAGAGCGTCAGATCGTCCACGTGGCTCCCTCTCCGCCGTCAGTACCGAGCGAGGTTTAATAGACCCGTAGCTGTCAGATCAGCCACGTGGCGCCATCCCAGCCCTCGGATAATAAATAGGGGTAATATCACTTAGGCCCCCCTTCTGTTTTGTTTCGCATTTAGTCTTGTAAATATTTTTCCGTAGTTCATTTTATTTTGGTAAAATTGCATAGAGGACCCTGTTGTTTATTTTATTTGCATTTCTACCCCTGTACATGATGGACACGTGCATCGTCACGTGATGTTTTGGTGATTTTGCAATATATGGGCATGTAGTTCTTCTGTGTTACTGATTGAAATATATGTTTTTGGATATTTGCACTTATGCCCCTGTGAGCATTTTTTATTGAACATGTGTTGAATATTATGGGTTTTTTTACAACTTAGCCCATGGACTTTTAGCACCTGTTGCTAATAAGTCCGGGGACTTAAGTTATTTGTATATAGGTCCTCAGTACCCAGCCCACATGCCGCGCGCGTGGGGAACCTGGTGTTTTTGCACGAGGACCCCCTGAGTTTCTGTTTTTGTTACTTTTAGGCCCCCAGGAGATATTTTTATTACAAACAGGTCCCTATGCACTATGGGCTCTTATTTGTTTTAAATAAAATATCAAATCTCATCCAAATTGAGCAAAAATTTGGCACGTGGCTCCTGCCACTGTGTAGAATTTTCACCAATTTTTGAGAAAATTTTTGAGCCCTTTTGTTATTTTTAAAAATTCAAAAACTTACATTTTTCTGCCTGTTCAGATTTAAAATTCACAAAAAATATAAAAACCTCTTCAAAAAAATACCAAAAATTCAGATTTTGTTTGTTTTGTGTGCTTGATTTTCTGACCATTTTTGGTCATTTTTGGATTCATAGAAAATATAAAAATTGAAAAACCTTGAAAAACTTATAAAATTTCTAATAATTCATAGAAAATCCCAAAACAATAAACTCTTTCTCTGATTTTTCCTTTTTGTTTATATTTTCCAAGAAAAATACCTCCAGGCTTTGTTAGGGCCATTTTATATTTTATTTTGGCCCTTGAAGCCTGGCTGGATAGTGTTCATTAGTTTTTGCCTTCTTTTATTTTTAGAAAATTCCCTAAAAATCAGAAAATTATCAAAAATTCACCAAAAACAGTAAAAAATATAAAAATTCTAAAAATATTTTTGTTTGAATTTTCAGAACATTTTAGAGTAACTAAATAATTGTTGAAAGTTGCTTGTTTTCATTGCTTTATTATTTTCTTTATAATTAAATATTCCAAAAAAATAAAAATATTAAAAACCCACCAAAAATCATTTGTTTTTATTTTCTTTGATTTTCTGACTACTTCGTAGGCCGCGAGGCCATTTCGTGCTCCTTGAGTTCGACCCTGGGTGCTATACCAGTTTATTATCATAGGGAGACCACTATTTCGATTTTTATCATGTTTCGATCTTTATTTGGTGGTCTGGTTATTTTTCTTGATTGACCTCTGAGTCCCGAGTGACTGAGGTCACAACGACCGTAGTGAGACACCTTTACCTTAGTCCGTCGGATTCGGCTCATCATGGAGCTCAGAAACCTAAAAGTCTAAAATCAAACGAAACTAGAGGAGATCTAACCTAATGGATGGTTGTAGTCATCTGTGCTAGAGGTCGGGGACCTTCGGGGGTTGTCGCCTCGATGGATTGACGGGTCTAGAGGCTCGAGCTCGCCTCGCGGCAGAGCACGGCGGTGGAAGTCGCCGGATCAGTGGTTCCCAGATGCTCGTCCCTCACTGCTACTCTCTCGCACACGGTTGTCACTCAGGTGAAGGAGAGGAGGTCATCGAAGGCGAGGGGAAGGCCAAAGATAGGAGTGAAGTCGTCAAGGGCTTCGGTTATATATTGGTGCAGGTCTGAGAAGATGGGAGTGTAGCTCGCAGATCGAGGTACGGTGCCCTAGCGAGAAGGTCGGGCGAGGGTCATGGATCATGGAGCGTCAATCGGAGCCCGGAGTTTGAGGGAATGGGTGGCGGATCGATCCGGGAAAAATCAAAGAAATCGGGTCGAAGACCGGGTCCGCGAGAAGTGTGGTCCGGGGGGGGGAGTTGACCGGGGGTCAACATCCCCCCGTAGACCAATAGGAAAATTCCATTTCATAATTATTTAGAAATTAAATTAAAAATAGTAAATGACTTTATTTTAAAATATTTTCAAAATAAAAAAATGTTTATTTATTTTCAAAGTATTTTTTAGGGATTTCTATTTATTTTTTTGAAAAATAAATTATGTATATACATTATATATTATATACAGGTATAAATACCTATGTATTTTTTATTTTTATTTTTATTATTTTATTTATGTATAATTATCCAAATTTTATATTTTATTTATTTACAACATAAAATTTGGAATATAAAACAATTTTTATTTGATTTTTATTAATTGTTTACAAGGGTAAAATAAATAGGTCTTTTATTCATATATACATGGTGTATGTACACTAAGGAGAGAGAAATTATTTATTTTTGTTTTTATTTTATTTTTCCCATTTTTATTTTAGTTTTATAAATATATACAAATTAATAAAAACCCATTTTTATTTTTGTTGTATTTCTAATAAAATAAAATATATACAGGAAGGAGTATATTTATGGTGAATGGCCCTATCTCTCTCTACTTGGTTTCTTTTGAGGTCAGGCAAATGCTTGGCCCTCCCTTGGGTTCGGGTCACTCGATATTTATTCTAAATATCTCCTTATTTTTCTTTATTTCTTTATTCTTTTATTTTTACATAAAAACGTGTTAATTATTGATATTTACACAATGCATGCATTTTGCATTACAAAAAAGGCGGGATTGGCGTGCACATAAATGCTCGTTATGTGCACGCCTAGTGCCCACCATGTGCACGCCTGAGTGCTGGGCGAGCACATGTGCTCGTTCAAGGCGTGCTCGCTTTTATGAGAGTCGCTCCTGCTGGTGGGCGAGCACATTGGGACGCTATGTGCTCGCCCGTTGTCAAGCGTGCACAGATGTGCTCGCCGAAGTGATCGCCCCTATTAAATATAGCGATCAATCATGGAACACCTGGCGAGCAGATGTGCTCGCCCAAACTGATTTCCAGGAAAAAATTATACAGGTTCGACGGGGTTTTGACGCCCTGTCGAACCTGTATAGCCTGCCAATAAACTATTGCAGGTACTTATAAGAGCTCCCTAAGGGTATATATATTATAGCAGTTCGTTAACTAAGATAACTAGCACTGACAAGTGAAAGTCACGCAATATATATGAACATAGAAATAAACACTCAAATTTAACATCTAAATATTACAAATATATGTTTGAAGCAACAACGACAAGTAAATTACAACAAATTATATTATCAAAGTTCATATAAATTAAAAGACGTGCTAAAAGTTTAACAACAATACAAGTCAAAACCAACAAAAATTTAATTCTTCTTTGATCTAAAAAATAAAGACATTAAGCCCTGCTTTGATTTCCTTTTTTTCCTTCTCCTTTTCTTTGAACCTCACATACATGCGTGCCTCTTCTTAAGGGTCGTTCTCCTCCTCCTCTTCGTCATCAGATTCAATCTCTTCAGGTTGAGATGCACGCCCTTGCGACCTATATTATATATGGAAGATATATATCTATTACTTGCATTTTGTAGATATAGAAATATAAAATTATTACTCATTCTATAAGTGTAATACTTACATGTACGCTGTGAACTCTTCTCGGAGCTTCGTCACCTGATCCACCATCATCGCCATCTGCGACTCTATTGGAATTGATGATTGGGACGGATGTGGTTGTGTATACGATGGCTAAGAGTATGCAGAATAGGAGTGACGATGTTCCTCCACATAATATGGAGAAAGACCACCAAGCGTCTGCTTCTTGTTCTCCACAACGTCTTTCTCCTCCAACACCTTATAAGATTTTCATTGTTTAATATAAAATTATATATTAGAAATGAGTATAGTAAGATAATATTTATCTATACCTACTTCCAGTTCGTTTTATCAAATGGTGGTTGCTCTCCAGTTGGATCGACACCCATTTTTCTACAGATAGTGCCAAATAACGATCCTGAAATACAAAGTTTAATATATATAAATGAGTTATAATATATCATTTAATTGCAAATAAATTGATAGACTTACCAACATTCTTCTGCTTCAGGAGTGGACCATTGCAACTCTCCTTCACTCCCACTCATGTGGGACCTCGACCACCACTCCTGAAAAGAGGGTTCTCTTTCCAACCTAGCTGCCTGAAAAAAATTTTAAGATGTAATAATAACAATGCATTATATTAAAGTAGATCTACAAAAATAAATTTTAATTCGTAATACCATCTCCGCTCTAATCTGATTGTGGCTTTTAGAGCCACTTGTCGACTTAATCCTTTGTTTTTGGCGATTTGTCCTTCCCACCGTAGATCTTCTTCCAAACTCTGCATCCGCAATGAATGCATCACAGAAACCCGCCCATCTGCAAGGATTATGTTATGATTATTGATTATTTTAAAAAGTTTATTATAAATTATTTGACAAATACAATACCTATTCTCCGTACATCATGTTGGCGGGAACCTTTTCATATCCTCAAAATTCATCTCCTCACATCCCGTCTTCGCATGCGAGTCTCTCCTTGCCTTGAAAAATGTATTGATCATTCTCTTTTCTGCCTAACGAATGAAGGATCTACGATAAGCCTCCTTCCCTAGACCAGAGCCAAGGCGAAACCTACTCTGAAAATTACAACAAATTATCAGATACAAAAAACTTGACCAAAAAATTATGTATCACTTCTTAGAAATTTTTCTTACCAGAAACATGTCAAACAGTCTCTCGTGTTCTACAGGAGGGATGCGACACTATCTAAATTGCATGGAAGTCAAGTGTGTCTTTATTATGTTGGTTATCTCCTTTGCCACACTGTTGCTATTCAAAAAATCCCTACATTTGCTAAAAATTTAAATATGATACAATTTATAAATATTTGGAAAAATTTTAATGATAAAATCTATAAAAATTTTACCTCCCATCCGTCGTAGCCTCCAACAAAGGGTGGGACGC
Organism: Ottelia alismoides; assembly: GCA_037367405.1. Lineage (NCBI taxonomy): Eukaryota > Viridiplantae > Streptophyta > Magnoliopsida > Alismatales > Hydrocharitaceae > Ottelia > Ottelia alismoides. The sequence goes on from JAZKJV010003200.1 coordinate 173,768, forward strand.
CGAAGTCTGTCCAACTGCAGTAGGTAAAGGCACGGAGGTGCTCGGACGTTCAAAAGAAGGAGAGTCAGAACCCATCGATGTCTGTGTTGGTATGGGGACCTGAACTGGGAATCCTGTAGGGGCTGCTGAGGTAGATGGCTCTCCATAGCCTCCTACATAAAAGGGTTGCGGAGGATAACCAAGAGACTCGTAGTAGGCTATCACCCGGCGGACCTCGTCGAACAGTGAATCAAGAACATCATCCGAGGTAGGCTGCCTACTGGACGAAGGTGTATCTGAGGAATCTATCTCTGAACATAGATTCAATCGTCCATCTTCCTCAAACACCTTCGTCCAGTAGGCAACCCACCTCGGATGTTGTTCTTGATTCACAGTCCGACGAGGTCCTCCGGGTGATAGCCTACTATGAGTCTCTTGGTTATCCTCTGCTACCCTTTTATGTAGGAGGCTATGGAGAGCCATCTACCTCAGCAGCCCCTACAGGATTCCCAGTCCAGGTCCCCATACCAGCACGGACATCGTGGGTTCTGACTCTCCTTCTTCTGGGCGTCCGAGCACCTCTGTGCCTTTATCTACTGCAGTTGGACAGACTTCGGTGTCCAACCCTTTGTTAGAAGTTACGACGGATGGGAGGTAAAATTTTATAGACTTTATCATTAAAATTTTTCCAAATATTTATAAATTGTATCATATTTAAAATTTCTAGCAAATGCATGGATTTTTTGAATAGCAACAGGGTGGCAAAGGAGATAACCAACATAATAAAGACACACTTGACTTCCATGCAATTTTAATGGTGTCGCATCCCTCATGCAGAACATAAGAGATTGTTTGACATGTTTCTGGTAAGAAAAATTTCTAAGAAGTGATACATAATTTTTTGGTCAAGTTTTTTGTATCTGATAATTTGTTGTAATTTTCAAAGTAGGTTTCGCCTTGGCTCTGGTCTGGGGAAGGATACTTATCGTAGAGCCTTCATTCATTTGGCAGAAAAGAGAATGAGTGATACATTTTTCAAGGCAAGGAGAGACTCGCATGCGAAGACGGGATGTGAGGAGATGAATTATGAGGAGATGAAGAGGTTCCCACCAATATGGTGTACGGAGGATATGTATTGTATTTGTCAAATAATTTATAATAAACTTTTTAAAATAATCAATAATAATAACATAATCCTTACAGATGGGCGGATTTCTGTGATGCATTCGTTGTGGATGCAGAGTTTGGAAGAAGATCTACGGCGGGAAGGACAAACCACCAAAAACAAAGGATTACGTCGACAAGTGGCTCTAAAAGCCATAATCAGATTAGAGCGGAGATGGTATTACGATTTAAAATTTATTTTTGGAGATCTACTTTAATATAATGCAATGTTGTTATTACATCTTAAATTTTTTTTAGGCAGCTAGGTTAGAAAGGGAACCCTCTTTTCAGGAGTGGTGATCGAGGTCCCACATGAGTGGGAGACAAGGAGAGTCGCAATGGTCCACTCCTGAAGCAGGAGAATTGTTGGTAAGTCTATCTGTTTATTTGCAATTAAATGATATATTATAACTCATTTATATATATTAAAGTTTGTATTTCAGTATCGTTATTTGGCATTATCTGCAGAAAAATGGGGTGTCGATACAACTGGAGAGCAACCACCGTTTGATAAAACGATCTGGAAGCAGGTATAGATAAATATTATCTTACTATACTCATTTCTAATATATAATTTTATATAAAATAATGAAAATCTTATAAGGTGTTGGAGGAGAGGGACGTTGTGGCGAACAGGAAGCAGACGCTTAGTGGTCTTCCTCCATATTATGTGGAGGAACATCGTCACTCATATTCTGCATACTCTCAGCCGCCATATACACAACCACATCCGCCCCAATCATCAACTCCAATGGAGTCGCAGATGGCGATGATGGTGGATCAGGTGACGAAGCTCCGAGAAGAGTTCACGGCGTACATGTAAGTATTCTACTTATAGAATGAGTAATAATTTTATATTTCTATATCTTCCATATATAATATAGATCGCAAGGGCGTGCATCTCAATCTGAAGAGATTGAATCTGATGACGAAGAGGAGGAGGAGAACGACCCTGAAGAAGAGGCACGCATGTATGCGAGGTTCAAAGAAAAGGAGAAGGAAAAAAAAGAAATCAAAGCAGGGTTTAATGTCTAAATTTTTTAGATCAAAGAAGAAGTAAATTTTTGTTGATTTTGACTTGTATTGTTGTTAAACTTTTAGCACGTCTTTTAATTTATATGAACTTTGATAATATAATTTGTTGTAATTTACTTGTCTTTGTTGCTTCAAACATATATTTGTAATATTTAGATGTTAAATTTGAGTATTTATTTCTAAGTTCATGTATATTGCATGACTTTCACTTGTTAGTGCTAGTTATCTTAGTTAACGAAATGCTATAATACATATACCCTTAGGGAGCTCTTATAAGTACATGCAGTGGTTTATTGGCAGGCTATACAGGTTCGACAAGGCATCAAAACCCCGTCGAACCTGTATATTTTTTTTTCCTGAAAATCAGTTTGGGCGAGCACATGTGCTCGCCAGGTGCTCCGTGATTGATCGCCATATTTAATAGGGGCGATCACTTCGGCGAGCACATCTATGCACGCCCGACAGCGGGCGAGCACATAACGTCGCAATGTGCTCGCCCACTAGCTGGAGCGACTCTCATAAAAGCGAGCACGCCTTGAACGAGCACATGTGCTCGCCCACCATTCGGGCGTGCACATGGTGTGCATTAGGCATGCACATACCGAGCATTTATGTGCACGCCAATCCCGCCTTTTTTTAGTGTGATGAATGTAATCATTAGAAATATAACCTCGAGAATTTATCTTCACAACAGTTACTGTTTCAACGCTCTTTCTCTTCTTTGATATTTGTGGGAGATAACATACTTGATCCGCTTGAGATGCTAAGACAAATGGTTCAAATCTGCGTATACATTTTCTTTGTACCACATCGACAATGTTATTTCTTCTATCGAGTACTACACCTCCATTGGGTTCATATCAATCACACAAGAAAAGAACTACTTTATTAAAACCTGGTATACTATATTCCACTTCTAGTATCTCCTTTAAAATTCCGTAATAATTCATATGATCTTCCTCATATGATATTCCATGTCATGTACTTCGCCGTTTCTTTGCAATAATATAGTCGTTTCAATCTCAGAGTCAACGGGAAATAACGTAAAATCTTTCTCGATATTTTTGTTTCACTCTTACTTGCTGTCTGGTATCTTGACTCATTACATTCAGGACACCGTTGTAAATGTTGGTGTTCACCGTAATATAAAATATGGTGATTTATGCATGAGTCTATTTTAACTTCCGCTAAACCCATCTTCCGCATCATCTTTTTTATTTTGTAATAATTATCGGGTAATTCTGCATCTTCTGATAACATTTTCTTAATAATCCTTAGCATTGCATCAAAATTACGATCGGTTATATTATACTCCATCTTCATCGATAGAAGATCCGAAACCGCAGAAAGTTTTGAATATGTCTTGCAACCGAACCACAATGGCTCTTCCGCTTTTTTCAACAGCTCGTAAAATTCTGCAGACTCTTCATATGATTCCTCATCATCTAAAAAAGTAGTATTAAATTCTGCACCCGCAACTTCCATAACCATATCTGCAAAAGGATTACTATTGTCAGCTTCTTCCGCATCATTCATACTATCCTCGAAATCCTCACCATGCCTCCACCAAATCTGATATTCTTTCATGAAACCCATTCTATAAAGATGTAACTGAGTTTCATCTTTTGATCTCTTTCTCATTAGACGACATTTCTTACAGAGACACAAGATAGTTCCATATGAATCCACGATACGGGAACCTTATGCGTAAGCAAATTGTATAAATTGCTGAACACCTCTTTGAAAGGTATCTGCTATACGTCCATCTACTACACGGTTGTACATCCACTCTCTATTTGTCATATTGATGAACCTGAATTAAAGAATTTATAATATCAAATCTAAGAAATTGAGGATATCTAAACGTATCTCATTATTGAGATACAAGATGAAAAGAGAAGTGTATTAATTATGCTATCACTTGAGCCCGTCATAAGGATTCAAACTTACTAAAAGATAATCGTTGTCACAAGCATCTTTATTTTAACGAAAATTTGGCAGCATAACGCTGCACCTCTCCCATATACCTCATAAATTAATCGCAATTAACTTTTAAAATAATCATATTAGTGATTATTTCGATAGTAAACTATGATTGATTTGGTATATTGAAGAGGAAGGGGTTATGAACCGAATTTCCGTAAGAAATAAAGAGCTTGTGATAACGATCACCTTTTAGTAAATTTGAATCCTTACGGACCCCCTTAGTCCGGGATCTCCGAACTAAGGAAAGCTAATATAAATGTAATACTTTAAGATCACTTTACGTCATACATTTGTACGTGCTACAAATGAGACTATAAAATAATCTTAAAATATTTTTTCATTTATATTAGCCGGCCAATTACGTAAATTTGGCTGGTTAACGATGGGGATAGGGATAAGTGTGATCCTAATTTAGTGCCTAATACAGTGCTTGTGTCACTAAGAGTTGAGGGACACCTGCAAAAAATATCAAACATGCAAACATCAAAATCCACGACCATTAGTCTGGGATAAACATCCCAAAATGAGTCCAATAATGCTATGAAAAAATAAAAAAAATATAACACAGTTAGAGGTGATCAAATCCTCCAATGTGTTGCACACGCCACCCGTTGTGCAGGGCCACACACCACCCGGTGTGGAAGGACGCACTGTGTGTGAAGGATTTTGTGCGATTTAATATTCTATTTAGTGGTTAGTGTTTTAGCCTTATAATTAACCTAACTGTAAGTTAATGTGATATACTTGGTCACATTAACTAGAATTTAATGTGATAATAAATTATCACAAAGAAACATTGGTGTATATCATATCTCATATCAACACGATATGAAATTTTCGAACTATTATTAATGATGTTCATCATATCTAATATCTACACTACTGAAGTTGGCTAACTAATGTTATTCACAAGTTATCATAACTAATCTTTTTAAGAAAATTAACAATACTAACTAGTCTAGATGTTGTAATGGATATTTTATCATGTATACTTTACAAAGTCTAAACATAATGTTGGTTGAGGCATTTTATCGAACACCTACAGGGCATAAAATTATACATATTATTGAGACAACCACAATCTAAATAACAACATTATAGTGATCCACTATTATCCTAAACATGTAAAAAACATTTAAACTATCAAAACAATACACTATATCCAACAAAAAATTCAAAAAAATTGAAACCCTAAACTATCGAAACAATACAAATATCTAATGAAATCTTAAAAAAAGAGAGAGGATGAAGGATTATACTGAATGGTAGATGTATATCTACTCGAAACACGAAAACGGCGGGCGCCGGTGTCAAGGCGGAGGGGTGGCGGGTCGCCGGAGGGGAGATTTTGGGGGAGGGATGCGTGAGAATGAGGAAGAAAGGGACGTCCGAGGTTCTGTTTACGGACTTGGGCGAGCACACTTGCGTGCTCGCCAGGCAGTCGCCAAGTGCTCGCCCAAAATTTACCAGGCGCTAAAGTTATCCGCGCAAAGAAATTCAAGTGGGCGAGCACATGTAAGCGAGCACGTGTGCTCGTCCAAATTGGTAATCGAGCCGCTCCACATAATTCAAACCGGCGACGCCCATGTGCGAGCACATGTGCTCTTCGTGTGCTCGCCCATGGCTGAGCGAGCACATGTGCTCTCCTAGTGCACGCAGAGCTGTGCACGCCAATCCCTCCTTTTTTTGTAGTGTCGGTAACTTATTCTATTTACAAGTATCTACATGTTATTTTGCAAAGTTTTGTAGCTAAAATAAAAGAATAAAGAGTGATGAATGAGGATTCATCAGTGTCCCTTGGGTTTCCTTGAGTCTTGTATAAAAGGAGAGGTAGTGTCTCATTTGTAAACATACAGAGTACACGAGAGAGTAGTGTGTCACCCCACTCTAGAGAGAGTTCCCTTTCTAATAAGAGAAGAGCTTTGTGCACGTGCTTGTGTGATTGCTTGCTAGAGTTCTTGATTGTTCTTGAGCGTGTTCTTGAGAGTGTTCTTGAGCGATCCGAGAGTTCGTGCTTGTGATTGTGTTGAAGCATCGATGCATGAGTAAGCAGGAGTACGAGAAGAGTTGGAGCGCGTCCGTGACCGTTCTACTTGAGAAGGCTGGTTAGCTACGGGATAGCTAATGCCGCACAAGTTAGGTCGAAATCGATAGCGGGATTTTGATCCTGTGACACTAGCCAATGTTCAAGTTTGTAAAGACAAAACAAGACATTTGTGAACGTCAAGTTATGATCAGAATGCGCAGGTGTTTATTGGTTATGCACTTAATATTTACGAATGATATGACAATGAATATGGACCAATTACGTATAAATGTTACTATTCACTTTTTCAATAGAATGCCAAATTTGGCATGTAATGGGCAAATATGTTCACGAGTTCACATTACATGATTCAAATTATAACAAGATGTCCAAACATTCACCACAACTTAATTAAAATAAAAAGCACAATGCATGAATTGAAAAGCAACAAAAAGTAGGGAATGTCGTGAAAACCTCAAATAATCTCGCAGTGGAAACTCACAATTGTGAGATTTGATAGTAAGTAGTGGAGATTACTGCTTAACAATTTATGCTTACGTATTTTAGGCAGTTTTCAGCGGTTCATTTGGACTCGAGTCTAACAAGTTGTTAAGATCAATCTTCCTCGACAACAGATCGGAGACCTAATGTCGGGATATTACAAACACTAATGGTAGTTCACCATCCTAATTGTCCTTTTCTTTCAACCTGGTCACACTAGCAAAGCATGAACCATCTGTAATGTGTTAAAGCAAATGTGTTAAAGCAAATAATCAAGGATGAAATGTTGTGTGTGTGTCATTCAGCACTGCAGGCATACATAAATGCTTGTTATTGAGCAATGCAGGGCACTATATAGTCGCATGGAGTTATGTCATGTAATGTAAGGTAATGTAATTGTAAATTCAGCATATGTACACAAGTTTTAGACGTGGTGGGTCCCGGATTGGTATTCCACCATTATTTCTCTCAAAAAAAGTATGGAATGCGCATACAAAGGCTCATTATGAATATCTAAGCAATATTGGAAGAGTAAGGAACAATCTAACCCATTCTTATTCTTCTATCATTAAGCTTGCAATGGAATATTGGTAGAAACATTCTAGAGTTCTCTTAGCATGATTCTATGTAGTAAAGTATCGTATGCATCATTATTTCAGTAAGGAGAGCAAATAATCCTATTGTATACCTCTCTGATGAATCTCCATTTCATCATCTTTATTCTATCATTTTGGCCTTAAAAACCCTAGTAAATGTTTGTAAATACCCTTAATTCATGCATTTTATCATTCACGCATTTGTGTACAAAATATGTATAAAATACTGTTTTTAAAGCCAAATTATAGACAAGAAAAGAAAAGAAAAGGAATAAAATATTGCAAATATTTTATGATCCGAGATCCCGAGACCTAGGCATCTCGACGACTAGATTGATAAGGAATAAAGTAGAGGGTGATAAGGGCCAAAATCCATTGAAAATTCATTTTATTCTATTCATTTTTATTCATTTTTGGGACCTATTTTTAGTTCCACTTTTTATACTTTAAATAAAGAAACTTTGTACATGAAAGTTGTAGATAATAACACATAAAAAAATACAAAATCGATTTCACACAAAAATAATTTACAGAAAAAAAGTTATGATCTGGATAAAATTCCAAAATCCCAACTTCCCAAACCCATATCTCTGATGAATACTCATTCATCACTCTTTATTCTTATATTTTAGCTACAAAAACCTTTGCAAATACATGTAGATTTGTATAAATACAAATAATTACCAAAAGCATGCATTGTGTAAAAACCTATAATTAGCATGTTTTTGTGCAAAAATAAAAGAATAAAGATTAAAAAGAAAAAGATGGAAATATTTAGAATAAATATTGAGCAACCTAACCCAAGGGAGGGCTCAGCATGGGCCTGACCGCATAAAAACCAAAGTAGAGGGAGATAGGGGCTCTTGTGTAAATATTTATGTAAATAAATAAAAATATTTGCCTCACCAAAAATAGTTTAAAATATGCTTGTAAATACTTGTATATATCTATAAGTATAAAAACAAAAGATAAAAATATAAAAATTAAAAAGAAAACAAAAACATCACCTTCACCATGTACATAAACCACTTATATGTATTTATTTAACCTTGTAAATATATATAATTAATTTTTATGTTATATATTGTAAATAAATAAAATAAAAACAATTAAATCAAAAACAAAATAAAAATAGAAAAATTAAAAATACAAAAATACATTGTACATATACCTTGTATATAGATGCACATATATATTTACATAAATAATCAAAATGAAATAAAAATACCTTTTCATTCCTTGTTTTATACTATAAATAAATAAAATATAAAATAGGAGTAAAATTGCATAAAAATAATAATTAAAAATCAAAAAATCAAAAACCTTAATAGTGTACATATACCTATATAGTATATACTATGTATATAGCTTATTTTTATTTCCAAAAATTAATTAAAAATCACTAAAAAATAGAAAAAAATAAAATAAAAATATTTTGTGTTTTGAGTTTTTGCAAATTCGGCCCCTAGCTACCCTTATTTGTCACTTCAAGATCCAGCCACGTGGCCGAATCCCATTGGGTCCTGGGGATGTTGACCGCCCGGTCAACTACCCCCCCCCCCCCCCCAGGACCACCTTCTGCGGATACAAGCGCCCGACCCGATTTCTCGCAATTATACCCGCTTGATCTGACACCCATTTCCCTAAATCCTGGGTCCGAATCGTTAATCGCTCATCCGACATCCTCGCCGGAGCCGCTCCCTCGGGATCCGCGCGCTCCTGAGCTTGCCCGGACCCATCTTTCTCGGACCCCTAGCCGTATAAAGGCGTAGCTCCGCCACCCTCTCTCTCCATCTTTGATCTTCCCCTCGGAGCCTGTGACCTCCTCCAGCGTCCCTGAGTGACAGCCGTGGCCCTTGGAGTTGCAGCGAGGCCCGGGAAGCCGGGAGTCACTGATCCGGTGGTAAACGCCGCCGTACGCCGCCGTGAGCGCGCTCAGCCTCGGGGACTCGACGGCCCCTTGCAGGCAATGACCGGGAGCTTCATCAGCTCCAGCCCAGTCGAATGCGTCCATCAGGTAGCTTCTTTAGCCAGTAGATTAGCTTAGGTTTCGATTTTTCGATTTTCAGTAGCGAAGCTCCGCCGCCTCCGCCAGCCGTCTCCGTCCACCCACTAGACCATCCGACACCGCTATCACCTCCGCCAGACCCCTCTCCACCTTCTCCGACCCTTCACTCCCCCTGGCTCGCCCCGGAGCAGGGTATCGGCTCTCCCCCCTCCGCCGCTCGCCGGAGAGCCATCGCACCGCCTCACCCTTCACCATCCGCCCGCTCTGACGAGTCGAGGCAATTTGCCCTCGACCCAGCTTCTTTCCTGTGCAGGTATCTTTGGCCATTTGCTTCGTTCTCCAGTGAGCTCCAGAGAGTGTGTGAGGTGACAGCTCGCATCCCCGACCTGTTGCAGCGAGGAGAGGAGGTGAATCCATCGATCCGGCGACGTAGCCGCCGCAGCTCTGCCACCAGCGAGAGCTTCGAGCCTCGGGCAGAGACGACCCTCGAGGCGACGACCAGGAGCATCCCCAGCTCCTCCCCAGTCTCTCCGTTCATCCAGGTAGCCACTTAGCTCCGCCGTTTCCTTTAATTTCCATTTTCGCCCAATTTGCGCCGCCGTCGTATTTCCCTGATTCCGACCACTCCCTCGCCCATCTCGATCATCGGAATCGACCCTCACGTTCGCCTTCGTCCGACGCACCTTCTCCACCCACTCACTCAACCCAGCTCGCACAGGAGCTGGGAACCGAGCTCCTCCGTCTACCCCCTTCGCCGGAGCTCGCCGTCCCGACGCACCAGCCACCCCCACTTCGCCTAACCGGGTCGAGGCAGTTTGCCCTCGACCCGTGAATCTTCTGGCTCACTTTGCAGGTCGAAACGAGGGCCATCTGAGGCTCTCCGTCATCCAGCCAGGAGACCCAGCTCCGCCGACCCCATCCGAGCTCCCCGGAGCTTGGCTCGATCATCGGAGCCCACCGGCAGACGCGGGAGCCTTCCGCGATTCTTCTCCGACCTTCAGAAGGCTCCCAGGAGGAGCATCGCGCACGCACGAGCCCGGCGAAGCTCGCCGGGGACCTGTTCTTTGAGGATCCTCCGTCGCCGTCGATCGCCCTCTCTCGCTCCAGTTTTAATCTGGGTCGTCCATCCCTGGAGCCACCAGCAGCGTCAGATCTGAGGAGAGACGATCCGGAGCGCCCACTGCCAGCCGCCGTCCGATCTACACGTGGCGCGCATCCAGCCCATCCGCTTAATAAAGGGTAATTTACCCTTAGGTCCCTGTCTTTATTTTATTTCATTTTAGTCCTGTAATTATTTAAGTCAGTTGTTTAGTTTTAGGGTAATTTACATAGTGGACCCTGAGCTTTAGTTTATTTGCATTTATACCCCTGCCAGTTGTGGACACGTGCTTCGACACGTGAGTTGTTTGGGTTATTTGCAATAGATACCCTTGTAGTTCTGGATGTTATTAAATGAATGAAAGTTTTTAGATATTTGCATTTATACCCCTGTACGTGGTTTATTTGAGCATGTGCGATATTTTTTGGGTAATTTGCAGATAAGGCCCCTGGACTTTTGGTACCTGTTACCAATAAGTCCTCGGGACTTATTTTTCTTACATTTAGGTCCCTGAGTGCCCCAGGCACGCGCGTGGCACGTATTTTGCTGGGTATTTTGCACCAGGACCCCCAGGACTTTGGGTATTTGCACTTTGGTCCCTGTGCACAGTGCCCTATCTTTGCTTTTGAATAAAATATCAAACCACCTCCAAATCCAACGAAAATTTGACACACAGCTCCTGCCATGGTGTAGAATTTTTGTAGATTTTTGAGGACATTTTTGATTTTGTTTGGTATTTTTAAAAATTCAAAAACCTATATTTTTATCACTGTCTAGTTTGAAAAATCACAAAAAATATAAAAACTCACTTAAAAACTCTATAAAAATTATCTACTGTTTGTTTTACTTAGTTTGATTTTCTTGCCAATTTTGGCTATTTTTCATTACTGAAAACCACTAAAAACTTAAAAACATTCAAAAACCCATAAAAATTCTAGTAAATAAATTAAAAATCCAAAAACAATAAAATTGGTACCTAAATTTTCCTTGTTTTATCTACTTTACAGAAAAATTACCTCCAAGCCATTTTAAGGCTCTTAGATATTTTATCTAGGCTTTTTGGCTCGGCTGGACAGTACCCTTTATCTTTGCCACTGTTTGATTTTTAGAAAATAAAATAAACATCAGAAAATTATCAAAAATTCACCAAAAACACTAAAAAACATAAAATACATAAAAACATTTTTGTTTGAATTTTTGGTTGACTTTAAGTGCTTTAAATAATTTGTTGAAGTGTGTGCCTTCTTTGCCTTTCCTATTTTCTTAATTACTTAAAAATCCAAAAAATAGAAAAATAATTAAAAACTACTAAAAATATTTTCTTTCTTTATTTTCTTTATTCTTACTACTTCGTAGGCCTCTCGGCCAACCCGTGCTCCTTGAGTTCGACCCTGGGTGCTATACCAAGTTAATCACATAGCAGGACCGCTATCTCGTGATTTTATTGATTTTATCTGTTTCGAGTGGTTCATTTTTCTTGATCGACACATCTGAGCGATTGAGGTCGCGACGGCCGATTTAGATACACCTGATTGCCTTAGTCGCTCGGGTTTTTGTGTCATCAGAATGGCGCCGTTGCCGGGGAGCACGGCTTAGTAGTTTTTGTTTTTGCTTTGTTTTTGTTTTCGCGGCTTTTCGCGGCTCTTTCAGAGCTCGCGGTTTTTCGCGGCTTTTGTTTTTATTTTATTTTTATTTTATTTTGTTTCATTTTCTTTTTCTTTTATTTTTATTTTTGTTTTGTTTTGTGTGTTTATTTTATTTTGTATTTTTGCACATATACCCTTATTTTCATTTCCATTTATTTCTCTTTTATTATTATTTGATTATCTGGTTCTGACCACTCTGTTCTTCTTGCGAGGGCCCGAGGATCGAGGCGGCCGATTTTGAGAAGCCGACGCAACCGCGGGATTCGGAGGCGTCTCCTTTCTTCGCGGAGCCGCAGGAGAGAGTGAGAGAGAGTTGAGTGGGAGAGGAATTTTCTTTTTATTTTTATTATTATTGTAATAATACAGGACACTCTCAGAGACTTGGACCTTGTGACTTAGCGGGTCTGTTTCGCCGAGCACCGGTGTGCTCGGGGGACCCTTAGGATTTTCGCGGCTTTTTTGCGTTTTGGTTTCTTTTATTTTCTTACTGCCTTTTCCGGTGTTTACGTGGTTTTTGCTCGAGCCCCTAGACTTAGGAATTTCTATTGCTTGTGCCGTAATTAGTAGGATCCCCACACCTAATTGATTGCCTGTTCCTATAGAACGTTAATTGGACCTACTAAAAATCATTAATAAAAATAACTGACTCATCTCCTTCGTAGCCTACGTGCCGCAGCCCGTCCTGTAAAGCGCTTTCTCCTACCCCCGATTTGTCGGACAGAGGAGGGACGGGCCAAGACCGGACCCTTTGGCTTGGAGGTCAGTGACCGGTTAGACGGTTCTGCGATAGAAATTGCTCGTCTAGGACTCGATTTTTCCCACTGCATCATTTAGGGTAGTTTACTTTTCTGTCTTTACATTTAAGCGCGGATCATATTGCATGTAGAGTGCTGGAGACAGGTACGCCTTTCTGACTTTGCATGCATCATTGATTTATCGTGCATCGGCTTTTTCGTCTTCTCCCCCTTGTTTTGGATTAAATAATCAGGAGAACCGAAAAATTCATTAGGCGTTTGTTTTTATTTGAAAAATACCGAAAAACAAAAACAATAAAATCGGGACTGCTAATCATACTTGACCTAAAAGACACTTCACTAAAAATCTGTCTTGGGGAGAGTAACCCCCTCCTTGTCTGGTTTGGATGAGCGAGAGAGTGATCCGCACATTAGGATAGAGCCTCCGATCTTTTCTTGACTGATTACCGGCTTTCAGTACGGGACAATCGGTTGAGAAAGATTTGGATACCTATTGACCTCACGTAATCGCTCTGATAGACTGGATGATCACCTAAAATAAAATTGACAAGATAACAGACCGATCCCTTCGGTCTTCAGCTCTGTGTGCGTAGGTGAATTGGGGGTTTGCTTGTTCATCTTGTTTGATTGCCAAATCCCTCCGATCCTTTCTCATCTCCCTCCCTCACCTCCCTTCATTTCTCTTTCTTCTTCTTCTTTATCCCTGGATGATGGATTCCCCTCACTACGAGCTGACTCTTACGGCTTCTTCTCCGTCTTCTGACCATCACTCCAGTCCACCTTCTAGGGAGGTCGGATCTCCGACCAACCTCCCGCTCCCTCCCTCCCTTTCATCTCATCACCCTGGGCATGTTGTGCTAGACGTCCGAGGATACCAGCCAGAGCAGATGCGGGACCCGGACGATGCTGTTGCTGAGTTGAGAGCGCACTCCGTTGGTGACCGGAGAGAGCAGTGGAGATCATCAGACATATCCTATTCCAGAAGGATGAAGGAGCAGATAGCACATGGAGCTCAGTCAGCTTCTACACTAGGTCCATTCGTCTTGGATTTGGATTACATTCAGCGACTGCCGACATTTTCAGGAGAGGCGCACAAGGAGCCATATCTTCACCTGTCAGCTTTAGAGAAGTTTTGTAGAGCACAGAGATATTCAGATATCACTGCAAGGAGCTGATGAGCAGGACCTTCCCCTTCACGCTTCATGACAGAGCCATGAGATGGCACCGACGATTGGGGAAGACATTCGAGACGTGGGGAGAGCTACGCCGAGAGTTTCTACAGAGATACTTTCCCCCACGCAGAGTGGAGTTTATGCGGTCTTTGATCATGGATTTTTCAGTTGACCCCCTGGAGCCATTGCATGAGGCATGGCCGAGGTTTCTTGACCTCTTGAGGAGATTCCCTGAGCACGGACTTCCACTTACAGACTTGATAGAGATCTCCATGCGGGGGATGACCGCAGAGCAGATAGCACTGGTGATTACCACATGTGGCGGTTCACACCGCAGTTCCGACATTCACCTTCTGGATACCATCTCGAGGCTACTTTCACAGAGTTCTTCTACACGAGATGCCTTGGTCGGGACAACACATGTGGACGATACTGTGCCAGTACGGTGTGTCACTTTCCATGATAATATAGTTTCTACACACCAGCCCAAGGATTTGGATGATACATCACCATTAACAGAGGAGATGACTGTGATAGCAGAGGTTCGGACCCAGAGTCTACTTCAGTTCCCGTTGGTTTTCCAGCTGGAGTTCGAGGCAGCCCCCGAGTTTCCAGTCGACGAGTCTTGGATATCAGATCTTCTGATACTCCAGGAGCCGGAGGAGCCCCAGCTTTTGCAGCCATTGACTCAGCTACTTCAGTTTCCAGACCCGGAGGAGTCAGTTCCTTCCTGCAGAGACACTTCTCGGATACAGACAGTCACCAGGACTCAGCCCAGCAACCACAGCTTGAGGAGGGACAGCACTTTGAGAGTACAGACGTCGAGAGTCCCGTCTTCGAGCCCTTTGTCCTCCACTTTGTTGACACAGATATACTTCCTGAGGACCAGCTGACAGCCAGCACAGCCGCAGAGCGAGGATCAGCTACAGACACTTTGCCAGCTTCCGCGGTGTTGACTAGTACCTTCTCCTGTTTCCAGATTGCCGAGACTTACACTTCCGATGATGATGCAGCCTGGTGCACCGAGTGGATACTCGATAGCAGCGCAGATGCCCATCTAGATCCTGATCCTCTTCTTCTCATTTTTTATCATGCATCTCTCCCCGAGGGTTATCTGCGGGAGGGTGCCACACTCGATGACTACTTGGTTTCACTTTCTGAGAGTGTTTCCGATCTGGCGGAACACGAAACCGAGTCTTTAGATCTTTCTGATTCTGAGTCTTCTCACCTCGACGACCCTCGCGAGGATGAGCCCATTCTGGAGATATTCGATGATTTGCCTAATCTGATTCTATTTCACGCATCGGATATCAGTCTGCTTAGAGAGTCTCCTGATCTTGATTGTCCAAACCTGCTTGAAACACTGATTGATGTGGAGGATTCTATTACTGATCCATCCTTCTCCACGTTTGATCTCTTCGGCTCTACACTCTCACTCCAGTCTGAACCAGAGCCGATGATTTCTTTTGTGCTACCGGATCCCGATCACTTATTCTCATATCATTGGCCGGTAGCAGACACCCACCTGATTGAATGCCTGGGTGTCTTACTTTACACTGTTGAGTTCGTCGTTGTTCTCACACCGAGACTGCGGCGACAGTACGGCATTCGACTTATCGATGCCGTCCTGAACCTTGATACTGCATAGTCCTAGCCTTTGCGCCCAGCTAGGGGCGTAAAACCTAGCGCTTGTTGAGAGGCACCTCAACATTGTATTCTTTTGTATATACGTGTTTCGTCTTATTTTGATCTTTCTTTCTTCCGTTCTTGTTTTCACCCCAGGTCTCACTTAGGATTATCTTTGCTATACTTAGGATATTCCTCATCCTAAGTATAGGGGGGGTGAAAACACCGGGTTGTTCTTCATTCTGTTCCATCACTTCTGTTGTTGCCTATACTTAAGGTTCTTCACCTTAAGTATAGGGGGAGTGATGACCCTCCTTCTTGTATATATTCGTGATTTCTTTCGTGTCTTGCTACCCCTGTTTTGCTGCCTATACTTAGGGATATTTCACCCTAAGTATAGGGGGGGTAGACCCTGTATATTCTCCACTCGGTTTTCCCTTAGTGTACAGCCTGCTATACTTAGGATTATTTAATCCTAAGTATAGGGGGAAGACCCGAGACTTCTGTTGACTTTCTCTATTTCATTCTTCTTCTTTGTATATATCCTTTCTTTTCACTTCCCTATACCTGGTACGAGTTATGTCTTCTACATCGCTCTTGACTCTGAGGACATCGTTCGAGCTAAGTATAGGGGGGTGTGTATATATTTCATATATACTTTAGCCATAACTCGTACTTTGTGTGAGTGTGTTAATAAATAAAAATGGCTAAAAATCACAAAAATTAAAAAAATTTCATGTACATAAACTTCTTTTATTTGCACATAAATAGCTAGTGTACAAATTAGTTTTGTAAAAACGATTTCAAAAATCTTTTGTGTAAAGCTTGTGTAAATATTTTTTGTATCAAAATTATGTATATAGTACAAAATTTTTCCAAAATGTTTTGAAAATCAAAAGTTTGCAAAAATCTTGTGTAAATGTGTGTAAATATCTTTTTGCAAAACTTGCACTTCATGCATCATTCATCCATGATTTCAAAACATTTTTCAAAAATTTTGTATATTGTAAAATTTTTGTAAATAAGCATCTTTTGTATATATGTATATAGTTTTTCTGGATGATAGTTGACATTTAAACTAGCCTAGAATCAAATTGAGAAATGGAGCTTGATTAAGATCTTAATCCACCTAATTTCTAAGAGGAACCTTATAGGGCTTAGGTTTAAGGCTTTTCAGGTCCATGGTGACTTAATTCTTTGAGTCCACTAGGCTATGATCACATGTCATCTCAATGAGCCTAAGTAGAGCACTTAACAACAACACATGACTCATATAGATTATGGCTTTACTTGGACACCAGCACTATGCACCGAGCTCTCTACGGATGAGGTGGTGAGGAGGCAGTCTTCCTTGACTTGGGGTAGCATATGAGGGTATCTAGGCGGAACCTCTCTTCTTCTTTTAGTGAAGGAAGTGCGTCTCAACTTGGTCTGGTTGCCATGAGGTCTAACGACGGGAGTTGTGGGTTGCAATAAAGCTTCAAAAGAGGGATAGTCTACTGGCTCAAGAGGAAAAATTCCTTGTATATATGCTGCACATGTATATGTTGTACAGATGCACTTGAAAAAAAAATGTGCAAAAGAAAAGAACTCCAAAAAAGTGGTGGGTCTGAGAGGAAAATGATAATCCCACCGGAGTATGTATATAGAGTGCAATAAGCAAAGCTTGGTTTCATGATCCACCTGTTGTAGCTTGCAGCAGGGAGACTTGGCTACACTGGTCAAGCTCCCAAGGGTACTTGGCTACACTGGCCTTGACCCATTCTCTTCTTCCCCCTCTTCTTGAGCCGGTTGAACTTGAACTTAGAAGGGAATACCCCGCTCCTCGAGGGAAAGAGTGGCCAGATTGAGGTCATAGAGTTACCTTGTTGGGGAGGGTTGTCAAGTTGCCATTTCTGAGGTGGAGAGCTTAGACCTCACATTCACAGGACAAGAAAAGATGCATGGTCTTCAGGGTTTGTGATTGATGACTTGTTCTGATCTGGAACATTGAGGAATCTTGGTTATAGATTAGTGGAACTTAGAGGCTGTTGAGTTTTAAGCTTAAGTCTAAATAAGGTTCCGACACATTAATAATCCAAAGATCTGATCGAGCTCCATACCTCAATTTAATGAAGGCAAGTTTAATAATCAACCTTGATCCTGTACATCCTCTTTTTCTTTTTCTTTCTTTCTTTTTCACTTCGTTTTCAAATAAGTGTTTGCTAAGGGTCTAGCAAAGTTAAGTATAGGGGGTGATGAATACTCATTCATCACTCTTTATTCTTATATTTTAGCTACAAAAACCTTTGCAAATACATGTAGATTTGTATAAATACAAATAATTACCAAAAGCATGCATTGTGTAAAAACCTATAATTAGCATGTTTTTGTGCAAAAATAAAAGAATAAAGATTAAAAAGAAAAAGAGGGAAATATTCAGAATAAATATTGAGCAACCTAACCCAAGGGAGGGCTCAGCATGGGCCTGACCGCATAAAAACCAAAGTAGAGGGAGATAGGGGCTCTTGTGTAAATATTTATGTAAATAAATAAAAATATTTTCCTTACCAAAAATAGTTTAAAATATGCTTGTAAATACTTGTATATATCTATAAGTATAAAAACAAAAGATAAAAATATAAAAATTAAAAAGAAAACAAAAACATCACCTTCACCATGTACATAAACCACTTATATGTATTTATTTAACCTTGTAAATATATATAATTAATTTTTATGTTATATATTGTAAATAAATAAAATAAAAACAATTAAAACAAAAACAAAATAAAAATAGAAAAATTAAAAATACAAAAATACATTGTACATATACCTTGTATATAGATGCACATATATATTTACATAAATAATCAAAATGAAATAAAAATACCTTTTCATTCCTTGTTTTATACTATAAATAAATAAAATATAAAATAGGAGTAAAATTGCATAAAAATAATAATTAAAAATCAAAAAATCAAAAACCTTAATAGTGTACATATACCTATATAGTATATACTATGTATATAGCTTATTTTTATTTCCAAAAATTAATTAAAAATCACCAAAAAATAGAAAAAAAAATAAAATAAAAATATTTTGTGTTTTGAGTTTTTGCAAATTCGGCCCCTAGCTACCCTTATTTGTCACTTCAAGATCCAGCCACGTGGCCGAATCCCATTGGGTCCTGGGGATGTTGACCGCCCGGTCAACTACCCCCCCCTCCCCAGGACCACCTTCCGCAGATACAAGCGCCCGACCCGATTTCTTGCAATTATACCCGCTTGATCCGACACCCATTTCCCTAAATCCCGGGTCCGAATCGTTAATCGCTCATCCGACATCCTCGCCGGAGCCGCTCCCTCGGGATCCGCGTGCTCCTGAGCTTGCCCGGACCCATCTTTCTCGGACCCCTAGCCGTATAAAGGCGCAGCTCCGCCACCCTCTCTCTCCATCTTTGATCTTCCCCTCGGAGCCTGTGACCTCCTCCAGCGTCCCTGAGTGACAGCCGTGGCCCTTGGAGTTGCAGCGAGGCCCGGGAAGCCGGGAGTCACTGATCCGGTTGTAAACGCCGCCGTGCGCCGCCGTGAGCGCGCTCAGCCTTGGGGACTCGACGGCCCCTTGCAGGCAATGACCGGGAGCTTCACCAGCTCCAGCCCAGTCGAATGCGTCCATCAGGTAGCTTCTTTAGCCAGTAGATTAGCTTAGGTTTCGATTTTTCGATTTTCAGTAGCGTAGCTCCGCCGCCTCCGCCAGCCGTCTCCGTCCACCCACTAGACCATCCGACACCGCTATCACCTCCGCCAGACCCCTCTCCACCTTCTCCGACCCTTCACTCCCCCTGGCTCGCCCCGGAGCATGGTATCGGCTCTCCCCCCTCCGCCGCTCGCCGGAGAGCCATCGCACCGCCTCACCCTTCACCATCCGCCCGCTCTGACGGGTCGAGGCAATTTGCCCTCGACCCAGCTTCTTTCTTGTGCAGGTATCTTTGGCCATTTGCTTCGTTCTCTAGTGAGCTCCAGAGAGTGTGTGAGGTGACAGCTCGCATCCCCGACCTGTTGCAGCGAGGAGAGGAGGTGAATCCATCGATCCGGCGACGTAGCCGCCGCAGCTCCGCCACCAGCGAGAGCTTCGAGCCTCGGGCAGAGACGACCCTCGAGGCAACGACCAGGAGCATCCCCTGCTCCTCCCCAGTCTCTCCGTTCATCCAGGTAGCCACTTAGCTCCGCCGTTTCCTTTAATTTCCATTTTCGCCCAATTTGCGCCGCCGTCGTATTTCCCTGATTCCAACCACTCCCTCGCCCATCTCGATCATCGGAATCGACCCTCACGTTCGCCTTCGTCCGACGCACCTTCTCCACCCACTCACTCAACCCATCTCGCACAGGAGCTGGGAACCGAGCTCCTCCGTCTACCCCCTTCGCCGGAGCTCGCCGTCCCGACGCACCAGCCACTCCCACTTCGCCTAACCGGGTCGAGGCAGTTTGCCCTCGACCCGTGAATCTTCTGGCTCACTTTGCAGGTCGAAACGAGGGCCATCTGAGGCTCTCCGTCATCCAGCCAGGAGACCCAGCTCCGCCGACCCCGTCCGAGCTCCCCGGAGCTTGGCTCGATCATCGGAGCCCACCGACAGACGCGGGAGCCTTCCGCGATTCTTCTCCGACCTTCAGAAGGCTCCCAGGAGGAGCATCGCGCACGCACGAGCCCGGCGAAGCTCGCCGGGGACCTGTTCTTCGAGGATCCTCCGTCGCCGTCGATCGCCCTCTCTCGCTCCAGTTTTAATCTGGGTCGTCCATCCCTGGAGCCACCAGCAGCGTCAGATCTGAGGAGAGACAATCCGGAGCGCCCACTGCCAGCCGCCGTCCGATCTACACGTGGCGCGCATCCAGCCCATCCGCTTAATAAAGGGTAATTTACCCTTAGGCCTCTGTCTTTATTTTATTTCATTTTAGTCCTGTAATTATTTAAGTCAGTTGTTTAGTTTTAGGGTAATTTACATAGTGGACCCTGAGCTTTAGTTTATTTGCATTTATACCCCTGCCAGTTGTGGACACGTGCTTCGACACGTGAGTTGTTTGGGTTATTTGCAGTAGATAACCTTGTAGTTCTGGATGTTATTAAATGAATGAAAGTTTTTAGATATTTGCATTTATACCCCTGTGCGTGGTTTATTTGAGCATGTGCGATATTTTTTGGGTAATTTGCAGATAAGGCCCCTAGACTTTTGGTACCTGTTACCAATAAGTCCTCGGGACTTATTTTTCTTACATTTAGGTCCCTGAGTGCCCCAGGCACGCGCGTGGCACGTGTTTTGCTGGGTATTTTGCACCAGGACCCCAGGACTTTGGGTATTTGCACTTTGGTCCCTGTGCATAGTGCCCTATCTTTGCTTTTGAATAAATAATCATACCACCTCCAAATCCAACGAAAATTTGACACATGGCTCCTGCCATGGTGTAGAATTTTTGTAGATTTTTGAGGACATTTTTTATTTTGTTTGGTATTTTTAAAAATTCAAAAACCTCTATTTTTATCACTGTCTAGTTTGAAAAATCACAAAAAAATATAAAAACTCACTTAAAAATTCTATAAAAAGTATCTACTGTTTGTTTTACTTAGTTTGATTTTCTTGCCAATTTTGGCTATTTTTCATTACTGAAAACCACTAAAAACTTAAAAACACTCAAAAACCCATAAAAATTCTAGTAAATAAAATAAAAATCCAAAAACAATAAAATTGGTACCTAAATTTTCCTTGTTTTATCTACTTTACAGGAAAATTACGTCCAAGCCATTTTAAGGCTCTTAGATATTTTATCTAGGGCTTTTTGGCTTGGCTGGACAGTACCCTTTATCTTTGCCACTGTTTGATTTTTAGAAAATAAAATAAACATCAGAAAATTATCAAAAGTTCATCAAAAACACTAAAAAACATAAAATACACAAAAAAAATTTTGTTTGAATTTTTGGTTGATTTTAAGTGCTTTAAATAATTTGTTGAAGTGTGTGCCTTCTTTGCCTTTCCTATTTTCTTAATTACTTAAAAATCCAAAAAAATAGAAAAATAATTAAAAACCACTAAAAATATTTTCTTTCTTTATTTTCTTTATTTTTACTACTTCGTAGGCCTCTCGGTCAACCCGTGCTCCTTGAGTTCGACCCTGGGTGCTATACCAGGTTAATCACATAGCAGGACCGCTATCTCGTGATTTTATTGATTTTATCTGTTTCGAGTGGTTCATTTTTCTTGATCGACACATCTGAGCGATTGAGGTCGCGGCGACCGATTTAGATACACCTGATTGCCTTAGTCGCTCGGGTTTTTGTGTCATCAATCTCTCAAATGAAAACTCAAAATATATCAAAATCACCTTTAATTGTATATAATTTTCAATATGCTATTTGATGAGGGTAGTTTCATATTTTTTGGAGTTACAGTTTGAAAGTTGAGTTTTGGACCCCTATTTATACTTGTATTGATTAAAATACTCATTTTATTTATTATTCACTACTTTTATAATTTTATATTTTTATAATTTTGTAAGTATTATATATAATATATGTACGAAATAAATTTTGAATAAAAACATCAAGAAAACATAAAAATAAAATACTTATATAAAAGACATAGGTAAAATACCAATATGTATACCTATATAGATTATACATCTATTTATTTAATTATATATAATACATCAGAAAAATAAAATAAAAATATATATAAGATTATAAAATTAAGTTATAAATATATAAAATAATAACAAAATTAATAAAATTTAAAATATAAAATAAAAATAAAATAATAAAATATATAGACGGATATAACTATATATAGCCCGCAAAAAGTAATTTGTAATTACAAACCTCGAAAAAATAAATAAAAATCATAATAAAATAATTCAAAAGAATAAATAATTTTTATTTTAAAACCTAAAATTAATAAAATCGTTTATTATTTTTAATTTAATTTACAGATCTTTTATTTATTTTTGTCTTTTTGCAGATGATGTGGCCCAATCAGGCCACGTCATCCGTTGACCAGGGTCAGCTCCATGATCCCATGTCTGTGACCTCCAGACTTTGGCCCGCCCTCTTCTTCTCGATTTTTCCACGAGGACTCTTTCATCCATCGGCCTGGCATCCTTCTGAACTTTTTCTCCCGTAGATTGAACTTACACTCCCAGGGTATATTTTGGGATTGCACCGTCGATTCGCTAGATTTGCCTCGTCCTTTGGAGCCCTTCGACCACCTTATACATAAACCTACCCGAACCTCCATTCGAATTTTAAACCCCATTTTGACCTCGTTTGGCTCACTGTTCTTGTGCCTTGGACCGGAGAAGGTGACAGCTTCTCCTCCGGCCAAGTTGGGCACGCTCCGACGTCGACCGGAGGATGTGCGCAAGACCGACGGAGCTGGTGGGCTTCAGATACCACGACAATGATCCAAAACGAACCCCATATGCTTCTAGGCTGCTGGTACCCGCAGTTCAATGGTTATGGGGTTGAGGGTAAAATGCCTTGACCCGCAACGGTTCAATATGGCAGAGAACGACAAGAAAGGAGCTCGCCAGAGCAAGCTCTTACGAGGTGGTGGCGAAGGTGGTCGGCTGGATAAAAGGCGAATCGGACGGTAGTGGTCGATTCCAAAGACTAAGAGAAGCTAAAAATCTAAGAAAAATAAAGAAATGAAACCTCGAACCAACATTTGAAAAATTAAAAGACCAAAAATGCATATGCATCGTCTTTTCAAAAACCCATAAAAAGTTCAAAATCTTTGAAAGTTGCATCACAAAAATATTTTCCGCATTTTCTGCATAGCATTTGCATTTTTCAGATTGAGTTCGATAGTTGAACAAGTCTAAATAAAATCCGAAGATTGGAGTTTGGTGGGACCTTAAATCTACCTAATTAACAGGAACCTTATAGGAGCTGGAATTGAGGTACTTCTGGTCTAGTTGACTTAATTCTTTCAGGATCATGAGACTTGGTTCAATGGATTCTTGACTACCTAAGTAGAGTATTTCAGAGCACACACACGACTCTTGTTGATAATGACCTAACTTGGATACCTGCACCTTTCAGATGGCTCAACTCAGTTGGAGTGGTGAGGGGGTTGGATTTGCCGGTATGAGACACACACAAGTGGAAATATTTGTCCTCCTCTAGGGAGGGAAGTGCATCCTAACCCGTCTAATGATGACGAATTTTGAAGACAAGAGAGTGTGGATTGCAATAAAGCTTCAAAAGAGGGATAGTCTACTGGCTTAAGAGGAAAAACTCCCTATGTAAATGCTGTTGTAAATAGTATTTCAAAAAAAATAAAAAAAAAAAGAAAAAAACTCCAAAAAAGTGGACAAGCTTGTATAAAAATAAAATGCATGTCGGAGTGTATATATGTTGTATAGAAAATAAGAAAGCTTGAGCTTCAAAGTCAAATCATGTGAGCCTGCAGATGGATGACTTGACTACACTGGTCTTGCATCCTAGGATAGGTAGCTACACTGGCTACCATCCATTCTTCTCTTCACCCCCTCCTCTTGAGCTGGTTGTTACTTGAACATAGAAGGGAATACCCCGCTCCTCGAGGAAGGAGTTATTGGATTGGGGAATCATTGGGTTGTCATTCTAGAGAAGTCAGTCTCTTTGTCATTTCAGTTGGGCAGAGCCACCATCACTTACACTGTACGAGTCAGATTCATAGTCGTAAGGGCTTGCGTATGAGTTGAAATATTTCTAACCTGGCTATTGAGGAGACTTGAGCAGAGTTTTGGGATTCTCAAAGGCCGTTGGATTTCAAATCCGATTCCCATTAAGGTTCTGCCCGTGCTAAAATTCTAAAGGTCTGACTTAAGCTCTAAACTTTGATTTTGTGAAGACAAGTTTGATAATTAAATTTAATTCATATCTTCTTCTTTTTCTTTTCTTTGTTTTTCTTTTTCTACACTTATTGCATAAGTGTTTGCTAGGGACTAGCTAAGGCAAGTATAGTAGGATGATGAATCTCTATTTCATCATCTTTATTCTATCATTTTGGCCTTAAAAACCCTAGTAAATGCATGTAAATACCCTTAATTCATGCATTTTATCATTCATGTATATGCGTACAAAATGTGTATAAAATACTATTTTTAAAGACAAAATTATAGAATAAAGAAAAGAAAAAAAATAAAATATTGCAAATATTTTATGACCCGAGATCCCGAGACCTAGGCATCTCGACAACTAGGTCAACAAGGAATAAAGTAGGGGGAGATAAGGGCCAAAATCCATTGAAAATTCCTTTTATTCTATTCATTTTTATTCATTTTTGGGACCTATTTTTAGTTCCACTTTTTATACTTCAACTAAAGAAACTTTGTACATGAAAGTTGTAGATAATACATATAGAAAAATATAAAATTGATTTCACACAAAAATAATTTATAGATAAAAAGTTATGATCTGAATAAAATTCTAAAATCCCAACTTCCCAGATGCATATCTCTCAAATAAAAACTCAAAATATATCAAAATCGCTTTTAATTGTATATAGTTTTCAATAAGCTATTTAATGAAGGTGGTTTCATATTTTTTGGAGTTACGGTTTCAAAGTTGAGTTTTGGACCCCTATTGTATACTTGTAGTGATTAAAATATTCATTTTATTATTATTCACTTTTTATAATTTTATATTTTTATAATTTTGTAAATATTATTTATAATATATATACAAAATGAAAGTAAAATATAAACATCAAAAAAGCATAAAAATGAAATACTTGTATAAAAGACATAGGTAAAATACCAATATGTATACCTATATAGATTACATATCTATTTATTTAATTGTATAATATATATCAAAAAATAAAATAAAAATATTTAGGTTTATAAAATTAAGTTATAAATATATAAAATAATAAATAAAATTTATAAAATTTAAAATACAAAATAACAATAAAGCATTAAAATTTATAAACAAATATACTTATATATAGCCCACAAAAAGTAATTTATAATTGCTAACCTCGAAAAAATAAATAAAAATCATAACAACCTAATTCAAAAATAATAAACATTTTTTGTTTTAAAACCTAAAATTAATAAAATTATTTATTATTTTTAATTTAATTTACAAATCTTTTATTTATTTTTTGTCTTTTTACGGATGACGTGGCCCAATCAGGCCACGCCATCAGTTGACCGGGGGCCAACTCCATGACCCCAGGTCTGTGACGTCCAGACTTTGGCCCGCCCTCTTCTTCTCAATGTTTTCCACACCGACTCTTTCACCCATCGGCCTGACATCCTTCTGAATTTTTTCTCCCCGTAGATTGACCTTACACGCCTAGATTATATCTTGGGGCTTGCACCGCCGATTCGCTAGATTTGCCTCGTCCTTTGGAGCCCTTCGACCGCCTTGTAAAAGAACCTATCTGAACCTCCATTCGAATTTTGAACCCCATTTTGACCTCGTTTGGCTCCCTATACTTGCACCCTGGACCGGAGAAGGTGATAGCTTCTCCTCAGGCCAAGTTGGGTGTGTCGGCGAGGCCTTGAGAGCCGGTTCCACCACCTCCGACGGAGCTCCGTCGTAGAGGCTTGCTTCACGGTCCAGCACCGTTCGAGGTTACGTTTCTTTATTTTTCCTGCATTTTTAGCTTCCTCTTAGTCTTAGGAATCTACCACTACCGTCAGATTTGCCTTTTATCCAGTCGGCCACCTTCACCACCACCTCGTTGGAGCTTGCTCCGGCGAGCTCCTTTCTTGTCGTTCTCCGAAATATTGCATTGTTACAAGATCGAGGCATTTTATCCTCGACCCCATAACCATTGGCCTTGCAGGTACCAGCAGCCCAGAAGCGCCTGGGGATCGATTTGGATCGTCATCGTGGACCTGGAGCCCGCCAGCTCCGACGGTCTCGCGTGCGCCCTCCGGTCGACGTCGGAGTGTTTTGGAATCCCCAGCACCAAGAACACACCTGCAGGCAGCGTTCCAGCCATTTTGAAGCCCTTCAGCATGCCGGAGGTCGAGGAACGGGGTCGGGGAAGGTCGCCTAGAATGCGGTTCTTCCCTATTATTCCTCCTTGACCCTTCACCGTTAAATCGAGGCTGGCGCCCCATATCAAGCAGTTGCCGTCGGATCATGTAGCGCCTCCACCGTCAGATCTTCTCTTGAAGATCTAATCTCCGTCGACAACTGTTGAACCGTCATCGTGGGATCCTGTGCTGATACGTGGCAAGTGATAGCTTCCCCGTCGTTCGATCCCGTCGAAGTTTGGATATTTTGCTTTTAACCCCCAACACATTTTGCATTTACTATTTAGATCATAAACTTTCATCAGCAGTTATTTTTTTGTAAATTTTGCAAAAAAATGCCTTGCACTTCTGTTATTTGTAATCGGGTCCCCAGCCACGTCACCTCACGTGCCTGGCGTACGTGAGGCGTGGGCATTTTGCGAGGGGGCCTCCTAGTTTTAGGTATTGTTGTTTAGTCCGAGAACTACTTTATGTTGTTATATTATTTTTGGACAAATTGCAAATCAGCCCCTACATTTTTGGAAATTATAAGTTGGTCCCTACCAGGCGCACGTGTTCACATACGTGAGTTCTTGGTGTTTTGCAGAGATACCCCTGTGGGTTTTGGATTTAATATTTAGTACTATAATTTTTTAATTTAGTTATAAATTTAGGTGAAAATTGCACTCAGACCCCTGAACTTTTACATATTTACAAAAATTCCCCTACCATGAGTGTATTTTCTCTTTATTTCTAGTATTTATTTTATGAATCTATAAATTTCTAAAAAAAATCCCCAAAAATAAAATTAAGTTTTTGATGCCTTGCACATTCACGTCGTATTTTATTTTATATTTTTGAAGCACATTAATATTTATAAAAAAATCAAAAGCTTGCATTTTCATCTTTGTTTGCATTAGAAAATACATAAAAATTAGAAAACCTTTTTGAAAAATTCTCAAAAAAATATATTTTATATATTTTTATATTTTGGACCTTTAAACCAAAAATCAATAAAAATATAAAAGAAACTCATAAAAATAGAAAAACTCTAAAAATCTCTATAAAAATATAAAAAAACTTTAAAAAAATCACAAAAATATAATTTCTATCTCTAAATTTTCTCTATACTATTACCTTTATTTTAAAATTAATTTGGAGAATTTTTAACCCTGTTTGATATTTTTCATCTCCATTTTAATTCTGAATATTTATTTTAGTCCGTGTTTTGAGTATTTTTTACTTTAAAAATACCAAAAAATTAGCAAAAATATAGAAAAACCAAAAAATAGTAGAAATTATATAAAATCTAAAAATATTTATTTCCTGTATTTTTGGTTATTTTACCTATTTATACATATATATTATCTCTCTCACCTATATTATATATATACTTTAAATAGCTTTATATTTGGTTTAAAAGAAAAAGAAAATACAAATATATATAATATAAAAAGAAAATATAAAATCAGAAAATTAAAAATCAAAATATAAAAACATAAAATCAAAAATAAAATAAAAAAATTATAAAATTAAAACCCACAAAAATAGCACATCTATAGACAAACACATCACATTCATTTTTTAGCATTCTTTGCCTCGATCTACTTGCTTGTTCCCTATGCTCGACACTCTGCACATCTTGCACCTATACACACTTTTGTTGTAGAATTTTAATAACATCGCTTTTCATTATTTGATCATTGTTGTGGGTTAATTGTTATTTTAATCTGGATTTCTTGTGGTCGATTCGACGATTGTGTTCCCGCCTTGTGTGGATCATAAGATTGCTCGATTTTCAGGTTAAACACTCTCCATCTAACAAGGCTATTAGACTGACCTGTATATTATATGCTTGTGTGCTTACATGGGCGTTTACCATTAATATACTCTTTCATTTATAGTATCCATTATATCATCCAACAACTAAATGCACTTCAATTTATTTAGAGGTATTCAGTCGGAGTATTCCGATATAGTTGCATAAAAAATAGATAAAATCAAGGGTTTTTATCAGTTGTGCTCCTCTGAGATATTGCAATTTTAGTTATGCCCCTTCTTTTTTAGGAATATCAGTTGTGCCCCTGACTTCTTGTCATTCTATCTGTTGTGCCATTCGGGTTACTTACCGTCTATGCCAACTACAAACGAACGTTAACTATGAGGACACATCAAGAATTACATTTTAAAAAATGGATTGAAAAGTCCATCAATTTCTTCTTCCCCCTCCCCCATCTTCTTCCTCCTCCCCCGCCTCCCCCGCCGTTGTAGCTCCACCACCCTCGATCCCCCTTCGCCCTCGCTCATCTTCCAGCTGCCCTAGCTCCTTTACCCTCGTCGCAGACTGAAGGGGGGGGGGGGTGGACCTCTTGCTCTGCCCTTGATGTCACCGGTTAGAGGGGAAGGTCCCCTGCCGTGACCGCCACCCAGAGCTCCCTGATGACACGAAAATCGAGCGAGGTAATCAGGTATATCTAAAAATGGTCGTTGCGACCTCAATCGCCTGGGTGTGTCAATCAAGAAAAAGAGACCACCAATATAATAAGAAATCAACTCAAAACACGATAGTGGTCTTGCTATTTTATTAACCTGGTATAGCGACCAGGGTCGAACTCAGGGAGCACGAAATGGCCTCGCGGCCTACGAAGTAGTCAAAAAGAAATCAAAAGAAAAGAAAAAGGTATTTTTGGTGGTTTTTAATTCTTTTTATAATTTTTTTGGATTTTTGGTTAATTAAGAAAATAAGGAAAATAATAAAACAAGGCAATTCAACTATTTATTTAATGTACTAAAAATCAACCAAAAATTCAAATAAAAATATTTTTGTGTGTTTTATCATTTTTACTATTTTTAGTGAATTTTTGAGATTTTTCTGGTTTTTATTTAATTTTCTAAAAATGAAACAATGCAAAAAGATAAAAACAATGTCCAGCCAAGCTTAAGGGGTTTAGATAAAATATCTAAAAACCCCCCAAAAGCCTAGAGGTAATTTTCCTGTATAGTAAACACTACAAAGAAAATTTAGCCACTGGATTTATGATTTTTAGGTTTTTAAATTATTTATTAAAATTTTTAGGAGTTTTTAGGTGTTTTAAATTTTTAAGAGTTTTATATAATGAAAAATAGCCAAAATTGACTAGAAAATCAAGCACACTAAAAGCAACAGTAGCTAATTTTTTTGTGATTTTTAGATGAGTTTTAATATTTTTTTGTGAATTTTAAAATCAGATAGTAACGAAAATAGAGGTTTTTGAATTTTTTTTAAAAAATCAAATCAAAACAAAATTGTCTTCAAAAATTCCAGAAACTTTTACACTATGGCAGGAGCCATGTGTCCAATTTTCATTGGATTTGGAGTTGGTTTGCTATTTTATGCAAAAATAAGAAGTAGGTACTGTGCACAGGGACCTGAGTGCAAATACCAAGAGTTCTGGGGGGTCCGGTGCAAAATTCCCAGGAAACCACGTGTGTCGCGCGTGCCTGAGGCACTCAGGGACCTAAATGTAAGGAAAACAAGTTCCGGGGGCTATTTGGTAACAGGTACTAAAAGTCCGAGGGCTTGTTTGCAAATTACCCAATAAAAAGCGCACATGCAGAATTAATTCACGCACAGGAGTATGAATGCAATAATCCAAAAGTTTTCATTCATTCGATAACCAACCAGAACTACAGGGAATAAAGTGCAAATAGCCCAGAAAACCACGTGTCGAAGCACGTGCTACACCATACACAGGGGCATAAATGCGAATGAAATAAAGTGTAGGGTCCTCAATGCAATTGTTCCAGAAAACTAAAGAACTAAACTATATATTTACAAGACTAAATACTAAATAAAAGAGAAGAGAGGGCCTAAGGGTAAATTACCCTTTATTAAGTCGAGCCGATGGATGAGCGCCACGTGGTAGATCAGACGGTCAGGATCAGGTGGCGCTCCAAAGCTGGGCTCCTCGCGATGATCGGACGGCTGGGGCTTCGCCACGTGCTGGATCCGACGGTGAAGACGCGCCGCGACTCAGCCTCGCTGGATCAACGGTGGAGATCGTCCCCCGAAGGATCTGGCGGTCAGGGACGCTCCTTAAATGGATGGGCACGATCAAATCTAGAGCGCGGGGGGGCGATCGGACGATGGGAGAAGGTCCTGGAAGAACTGGCCTCCGGCGAACTTCGCCGAGGTCGTGACGGAGCTGGCCTCCTCCTAGAAGCCCTCTGATGATCGGAAAAGGTGCGTGGAAGGCTTCCGCATCTGCTGGACGTCTCCGATGACCCAGCCGAGCTCTAGAGAGCTCCGGCAAGGTCGACGGAGACGGAGCTGCTGGACCTAATGGTCCAAGCCCTCAGATGGGCTTGGATGAACCTGCAATATGCACCAACAAGCTCGCAGGTCGAGGGCAAACTGCCTCGACCCCGTTAGGCGGAGTGGAAGTGATCGGGGGGTCGGTGTGGGCGAGCTCCGGCGAGGGGATGGACGGAGGAGCTCGAACCCTAGCTCCTGTGCGAGCTGGGTTGGATGGAAGGGTGCAGAACGTGCGTGGGAGGCAGGCGAAGGCTATGGTGCAGCCCGATGATCGAATGGATGGGTGACGTGATCGGAATCGAAAGCAAGTGACGGCGGCGCGAATTGGGGATAATCGAAAATTAGAGAAAAAGACGAAAAATCTAGACTACCTGGCTGGATGGATGGACTGTGGGCGAGCTTGCGAAGCTCTGGGTCCTCGCCTCAAGGAGCGTCGACCTCCGAGGCTCGAGCTCCTGCTCTAGGCGGAGCACAACGGTGAAGACTCGCCGGATCAGTGGTCTGAACGCCCTCTCCTCGCTGCGACAGCACCTGGAGCGAGCTGTCACTCTCACTCGAGCACTGGAGGTCACTGGGGGTGGAGCGAATGAACAAAGATAGGAAATGGAGTGGCGGAGCTTGAGCTTAAGTATGGGTGCAGGTCCGGGAAGATGAGGTCGGGTAGGGCAATGGCATGCGCGGATCTCGATGCGGGGGCTCCGGCGAGGGTCTCAGATATAGCAGGAACGAATCGGACCCGGGGTTTAAGCGAGAAGGGATCGGGATTAGGTGCGAAATTAGGGAGAAGTCGGGTCGGGCACCTAATACCCGTGCAAGGTGGTCCTGGGGGGGGAGTTGACCGGGCGGTCAACAACCCCCCTGGACCAATGGGAGGCTGCCACCTGGAAAATATTTATAAATTAGATTAAAAATAGAAAATGGCTTATTTAATTAAAACTCAAAACATGAAATATTTTTATTTTAATTTTTCTATTTTTTGTGATTTTTAATTAATTTTTCAAAGTAAAAATAAGGTATTTACATTATATAGCTATATATAGGTATATGTACAATATAGGGTTTTTAATTTTGATTTTTAATTTGTTATTTTTGTACAATTTTATTCCCATTTTATATTTTATTTATTTATATCATAAAATAAGGAATAAAAAGATATTTTTATTTTATTTTTATTATTTTTATACATAGATGAAATAAATATATATGTACATTTATATACATGGTATATTTACAAAGTATTTTTGATTTTTGATTTTGTTATTTTTATTTTGTTTTTGTTTTAATTTATTTTATTTATTTACACCATAAGTCATAGAATATGTACAAGATTTTTGGAAATTAATTTTATTTATAAATATAAGGTAAATGGACTATATACATGGTGACTATGTACATGAGTGATGTTTTTGTGTTCTTTTTAATTTTTCTATTTTTATCTTGATTTTATATTTATAAATATATACAAATATTTACAAGCCTATTTTAGTATCTTTTGGGGAGGAAAATATTTTATCTTATTTACATATATATACACACACATGAGCCCCTATCTCCCTCTACTTTGGCTTTTATGCGGTCAGGCCCATGCTGAGCCCTCCCTTGGGTTAGGTTGCTCAATATTTATCCTAAATATTTCCCTCTTTTTCTTTTTGATCTTTATTCTTTTATTTTTGCACAAAAACATGCTAATTATCACTTTTTACACAATGCATGCTTTTGGTAATTATTTATATTTACAACTATATACATGCATTTGCAAAGGTTTTTGTAGCTAAAATATAAGAATAAAGAGTGATGAATGAGTATTCATCACCTCCCTATACTTAACTTTGCTAGTCCCTTAGCAAACACTTATTTGAAAAAGAAGTGAAAAAGAAAGAAAGAAAAAGAAACAGAGAATGTACATGGATCAAGGTTGATTTATTAAACTTGCCTTCATTAAATTAAGGTATGGAGCTCGATCAAATCTTTGGATTATTAACGTGTCGGAACCTTATTTGGACTTAAGTTTAAAACTCAACAGCCTCTAAGTTCCACTAATCTATAACCAAGAATCCTCAATGCTCCAGGTCAGAACAAGTCATCAACCACAAACCCTGAAGACCATGAATCTTTTCTTGTCCTGTGAATGTGAGGTCTAAGCTCTCCGCCTCAGAAATGGAAACTTGACAACCCTCCCCAACAAGGTAACTCTATGACCTCAATCTGGCCACTCTTTCCTCGAGGAGAGGGGTATTCCCTTCTAAGTTCAAGTTCAACCGGCTCAAGAAGAGGAAGAAGAGAATGGGTCAAGGCCAGTGTAGCCATGTACCCTTGGGAGCTTGACCAGTGTAGCCAAGTCTCCCTGCTGCAAGATACATAACGTGAATCATGAACTCAAGCTTTGCTTATTGCACTCTATATACATACTCCGGTGGGATTATCATTTTCTCTCAGACCCACCACTTTTTTGGAGTTATTTTCTTTTTGCATTTTTTTCAAGTGCATCTATACAACATATACAAGTGCAGCATATATACAGGGAGTTTTTCCTCTTGAGCCAGTAGACTATCCCTCTTTTGAAGCTTTATTGCAACCCACAACTCCCGTCGTTAGACCTCATGGCAACCAGACCAAGTTGAGACGCACTTCCTTCACTAAAAGAAGAAGAGAGGTTCCGCCTAGAAGTACTACCCTCATATGCTACCCCAAGTCAAGGAAGACTGCCTCCTCACCACCTCATCCGTAGAGAGCTCGGTGCAAAGTGCTGGTGTCCAAGTAAAGCCATTGTCTATGTGAGTCATGTGTTGTTGTTAAGTGCTCTACTTAGGCTCAATGAGATGACATGTGATCATAGCCGAGTGGACTCAAAGAATTAAGTCACCATGGACCTGAAAAGCCTTAAACCTAAGCCCTATAAGGTTCCTCTTAGAAATTAGGTGGATTAAGATCTTAATCAAGCTCCATTTCTCAATTTGATTCCACGCTAGTTTAAATGTCAACTATCATCCAGAAAAACTATATACATATGTACAAAAGATGCTATTTACACAAAGTTTACAAACATGCAAAATTTTTGCAAAATGTTTTGTAATCATAAATGGATGATGCATGAAGTGCAAGTTTTGCAAAAGATATTTACACACATTTACACAAGATTTTTGCAAACTTTTGATTTTCAAAACATTTTGGAAAAATTTTGTACTATATACATAATTTTGATAAGAAAATATTTACACAAGCTTTACACAAAAGATTTTGAAATCATTTTTACAAAAATAATTTGTACACTAGCTATTTATGTGCAAATAAAAGAATGTTTATGTACATGAAAAATTTTTAATTTTTGTGATTTTTAGGGTTTTTAGCCATTTTTTTATTAACACACTCACACAAAGTACGAGTTATGGCTAAAGTATATATGAAATATATACACACCCCCCTATACTTAGCTCGAACGATGTCCTCAGAGTCAAGAGCGATGAAGAAGACATAACTCGTGCTAGGTATAGGGAAGTGAAAAGGAAGGCTATCTACAAATACGAATGGATATCAAGAGACTCTCGGCTTTTCCCCCTATACTTAGGATCAAGTAATCCTAAGTATAGCATGCTGTATACGAAGGGAAAACCGAGCGGAGAATGTACAGGGTCTACCCCCCTATACTTAGGGTAAAATATCCCTAAGTATAGGCAGCAAAATCAGGGGTAGACAGAAACAAAAGAATACCCAAAGGTCTCACATCCCCCCTATACTTAGGTAAAGTGCTCCCTAAGTATAGCATAATCAATAGATGAAGAAAGGGATGTGGGACTAAAGAATGTAGTGATATAGACATCTGGATCTATACAAGGCGGAAGATCAGTGAAACTCAGGCGTGAGATGCATTAGATGTGAGTCAAAGACCACATCTCACGCAAAATGAATAGGGGCAAGATCAACGACCCGCGGCTTATGATCTAGAAATGGCTTGAGCCGCTGGCCGTTCACTCGAAAGGTACTCTCAGAAGACAACTCAGATATATCAATGCTACCGTTGTTGTGTACCTTTCTCACCAAGTAGGGTCCCTTCCACTTGCTCTGTAGCTTCCCTGGAAATAAACGAAGCATCGCATCAAACAGCCATACTCTCTGTCCAGGCTCAAAATGCTTGTGGCTGATATGAGAATCATGCCACTCCTTCACTCTCTCCTTATACTGTAGGCTGTTTGAGAAGGCGGTATCTCTCAACTCCTCCAGGGCTGCTAACTCTGCCCTCCTCTGGTCTCCTACACCATCTGGATCCATAAGTATATCAGTAACTGCCCAAAGTGACCTGTGCCTCAGCTCAACGGGTAAATGGCACGGCTTGCCATATACGAGGCGAAAGGGAGATGTGCCCAATGGTGTCTTGAAAGACGTCCTATATGCCCACAAGACCGAGTCCAAAAGCTGTGACCAATCCTTTCGGTCTGGGCGGACGACTTTCTGCAATATAGTCTTGATCTCCCTGTTCGACACCTCGGCTAGACCATTCGTCTGTGGATGGTAAGGTGTAGCAACACAATGGTCTATACCGAACTCGCTAGCAAGGGCCTTCACCTGGTCGTTGATGAAATGAGACCCCCCATCTGAAATCAGAACTCTCGGAACCCCGAACCGCGTGATGATGTGCTTCCTCAAAAATCTGCAAACTTTCCTCGCATCAGCGGCTCGGGCGGGGATATCCTCAACCCAACGACTAACATAGTCAACGGCCAACAGAATGTACTCAAATCCCTGACTCTTAGGGAATGGACCCATGAAATCGATGCCCCATGCATCAAAAACCTCACAGAAGTGAATAGGCTGCATCGGCATCATATCACGCTGTCCACAAGTGCCCATCCTCTGACAGTCAGTACACCTCTTCACGAACTCATCAGAGTCCCTGAAAAGGGTAGGCCACCACAAGCCGGATTGGAGCACTTTCTGTGCCGTTCTCCTCCCAGAATGATGTCCTCCTGCCTCAAGCTTGTGGCAGTAAGTGAGGACGCTATGGTGCTCCTCCTGAGGAATGCACCGACGCCAGACGCTATCCCCTCCTTCGTGGTAAAGGATGGGATCCTCCCAGTGGTAGGACTTGGCCTTCGCGAGGAAGGTCTCAAGACTCTGCCTGGGCCAATCTTGTGGGACTTTCCCAGCAACGACTAAGATCACAATATCGGCATACCACGGGAGTGAGGCGATAGCAAGGATCGCCTCATCTGGGAAGGTCTCACAAATGGGATCAATCTGCTCAGACTCCTCAGGCTGCTCTATACGGGAGAGATGATCCGCCACCACATTCTTGACTCCAGGCTTATCCTTGATCTCAATGTCGAACTCCTAGAGTAGAAGGATCCATCTAGTGAGTCTGGCCTTGGCATCCTTCTTTGCCATAAGGTATCGGATGGCGGTGTGATCAGTGTACAAGGTCACTCTAGATCCAATGATATAAGATCGAAACTTATCTAGGGCGAACACTACGGCTAGCATCTCCTTCTCTGTGACCGTGTAATTCCGTTGGGCGGAATCCAATGTGCGGCTAGCGTAGTGGATAGCAAAGGGGACTCCATCCCTCCTCTGTCCCAGCACGGCCCCTATGGCAAAATCGGAGGCATCCGTCATGATCTCGAATGGGAGAGACCAATCAGGCGGCTGGAGAACAGGAGCCTCAATCACACACTGCTGGAGAGTCGCAAAGGACGAAAGACACTTGTCATCGACAAGGAACTCGGTGTCTTTCGTCAAGAGGTCAGTCAACGGCCAGCCAATCTTGCTGAAATCATGAATGAATCTCCGATAGAAACCAACGTGCCCCAGGAATGACCGTAGCTGCCTCAAATTGGATGGCGGTGCGAGTTTTCTAATGACATCAACCTTGGCCGGATCAACTCCATGCCCCTGTTGGAGATGATATGGCCAAGCACCGTCCCTTGAGTCACCATGAAGTGACTCTTCTCCCAAGAAAGCACAAAATGGACCTCTATACATCGCTGGAGTACCTGGTCTAAGCAGTCAAGACAGGAGTCGAATCCGTCGCCGTAGACCGAGAAATCGTCCATGAAGACCTCCAAACACTCCCCTACCATGTCCAAAAAGATCGACAGCATGCATCTCTGAAATGTCGCAGGGGCATTGCATAGCCCAAATGGCATGCGTCGGAAGGCGTATGTGCCGAAGGGTCAGGTAAAGGTGGTCTTCTCCTGATCCTCAGGAGCGATGGCCACCTGGTTGTAGCCCGAGTACCCATCCAGGAAACAGTAATGGCTCTTCCTTGCCAGTCTCTCAATGATCTGGTCAATAAAAGGCAGGGGGAAATGGTCCTTCT
Organism: Ottelia alismoides; assembly: GCA_037367405.1. Lineage (NCBI taxonomy): Eukaryota > Viridiplantae > Streptophyta > Magnoliopsida > Alismatales > Hydrocharitaceae > Ottelia > Ottelia alismoides. The sequence goes on from JAZKJV010003200.1 coordinate 210,947, forward strand.
TGGTGGCCTGGTTGAGTCTCCTGTAGTCAACACAGACCCGCCAAGAGGTGGGTACTCGTGTAGCAATCTCCTCTTCCGACTCACTGATCACAGTCGTGATGCCCGTCTTCTTGGGCACCACATGCAAGGGGCTAACCCACTTGGAGTCGGAAATGGGATAAATAAAATCTGCGCTCCACCATTTTGAGATTTCCTTCATGACGACCTCTCTCAGGTTGGGGTTCAGCCGCCGCTGGAACTCACGCGACGGCTTCGCCCCCTCCTCGAGATAGATATGGTGGGAGCACAACGCTGGACTAATCCCATGGAGATCTGCTACGCTCCATCCGATCGCCTTGCGGTTCTTTTCAAGAACCCCCATCAAACAGGATTCTTGCTCTCCAGTCAGATCGACGGAGATGATGACTGGGTACATCTCAGGCTCGCCTGTCAAGGAATCGATACTTCAGCGAAGTAGGGAGCGGCTTCAGCTCTGGACAGCTGGGTGCTGGCAAATCTGACTACGAAGAAGATGCGTGTATGCTGCCAAGTCTGCCTGGGAGAATGAAAACGAACTCTCGCAAACTGGATCTGGAGAAGGCTGCTCAACTGAACTGTCTCTGATCTGCTCAGCATCTACCTCCTCCTCAGCTGTAGCTCTGTGGGACTCAGGTCTGGCATCTGATCCTCGCAATCTGCCCAATCACACTCTGAATCCGAGGGATTCTGCATCAAACAATGTGGCATTAGTACCACTGTCACACAAGGTGGCCTCAGTACCACCATCACTAGAAATCGTATCGCGGTCGAGAACCGGCTCTGCTGCCACTGAAATATCCTGGACCAGGGTTGTGCTCTCCAAGCTCTCCTCTGCTATCAACTCGGCATCAGCGGTGTCTAGAAATGAGAGGATGGCCTGTGCTGCAGGGTCTGCCCATGCTGCCTCATCATCTGTGATCACAAAATCACGGTCCTGGTGGATGTCTAGCCTGGCATCTGTCAGCTGCTCTGTATCTGTACTGGTCTCTGAGCATGATCTGTCTCTGGCCCTGTAGTCCTCGACCGTCTCTATTTGTACACTCTCGCCCTCGACACGAAAGTATACCTTCCCGCTATCATGGTCAGTCACCGCCTTGGCTGTGGCCAAGAACGGATGACCGAGGATGATGGGGGTATCGACCACTGAATCAGGGATCTCCATGTCCAACACTACGAAGTCCACGGGGAATTGCAGGCCCTGAATAGTGACGACAATGTCTCGCAACAACCCCTTCGGCCTTGACAGATCGATCAGCAAACTGAAGGACTGTCCTGCTCTGTCTAAGAGTGCCCAACTCGAAGCGATCGAGAAGGGCTGCCGGAAGGAGGTTGATAGACGATCCGCTATCCAGTAGAGTCCGGTCGAACCTCTTGCTCTCTGATATGACATCTGACATATGGGGCTCCTGAATCTGGCCTCTTGGCCGGCAGACGGTTCTGGATCGCGAAACACGTGGCTTTCGTCAGCACATGTATCTCTGAATGGTGGTTCCTCCTCCTCCTCCTGACTGTAGTCCTGTCTCTCAAAGAGCGCTGAAGAAGAGGGATGTGCTGCAAAGCCTCCTGAAGGGTCAGCTGTATATGGAATCAGTCAATCATGCTCTGGCTGAACTCCTCCTGCTCTCTCTTTTTTGGATCTTTTTCTTTTTTCTTCCCCTTCCCCATCAGAAGGGCTCTAGGGAAGGGGATCACAGGGTCCTTCTCAGATGAAGGACTAGGAATAGGTCTAAACGGCTCGACGGCCGAATCGGCACATACATCAAGCACCACAGTGGGACCAGAATAAACTAAACCATTTCCTTTATTCACAACATGGTTCCGAGCTACATCAGTGGAAGGAAAAACAACAGCTCTCTCTACATGAACACCGGTGGCCTCAGTACCACCACGGGCTGGCTCTGCTGGACGTCTCCGCGGCCTCAGTACCGCGCTCTGGCTCGGCATATTGGGTGGCGTCAGTACCACCTCCTCGAACAGGTGAAACGGCGGCCTCAGTACCGCCGGTGGGATCAGCATCCTTGGTGGCATCAGTACCACCGTCATCATCATGAGCAGCCTCAGTACCGCTCTCCTCCTCCTCATCTGGCGCTCTAGGTGTATCCTCATGATGTCGCTCAGCTGAGGCGCCGCCTGCTGGTGTCCTACCGCTCCTAAGTGTGACAAAATCAACATCAAAAAGATCTGAAGACATATCATCAAATGGATCACTAGGAGTGGCATGCTCAGTGGAAGCTACCTGCTCAGACTTCCGCTTCAGGCAGTTGGGATTCGGCTCTATCTGGGAAGGAATGGCGGCCTTCCCTCTCACAATGTCCCGCATCTCCTGGCGGAACTTGTCCATCTCCCGTCTGAAAGTAGCCTGCTGGTCCGAGAGGAGGCGGGCTATGTCGTCCAAGGCTGGGCTCTCGTATGGTGGACCATGGGAGCCCGACGGGTAGCCTCTCTGGTAATGAGGCTGCTGGAACTGGTGTTGCTGCTGCTGAGAGGGGTAAGAGGAAGGGTGCTGCTGATGGTGTGGCTGGTGAGGCTGCTCTCGCCTCCAAGACTGTCCCTGCTGATAGGGACGAGGAACGAAGGATGACTGCTGCTGTGACTGATAGGCTGGGGGCTGCTGCTGCTGGTGATCTCTCTGCTGGCTGTACTGCCCTCCCTGACCGGATGACTGCTGCTGGGGCTGGGCACCTCCGTTCCCCCACCTGAATCCGGGATGGTCTCGTCGGATCCCCAGGCTGAGGACGGTCATACCAAATCCCGTTGACATCCATCAATGGCTCTGCATCGTACTAGGCTGGCGGGAGTACTGCCAGAGGCTGATCCGGCTAGTATACCACCATCTGCAAGTCTGGAGATGGTGGTGACTGGTAGGAGGGTTGTTGCTGCTGGTACGGCTCCGCCTGTACAAGGTGAACCTGTCTAGGCCTGCTGGTGTGAGCTGGAGCGCTGGGACGAGCTGCTGCTGCCGCCGGTATCGCCTCGCGACTGAAGACGGGGCTGTGAAGCCGTCTGTGCCTCCTGGAGACACATGAGCTGGGTCTTCATGTCGCTCAGAGTCCTGTGCTATCTGCTCCATCTGAGTGATGCCCTGGCACTGCTTCTTCTCGATCAGCTCCATCCGATCCAACTTCTCACTGATGATACCCATATCCGCAGCGGACGACTCTGCCTGTGCTGCTGCTACTGCGGATGAACTGGATGGACCGGCGTCGACCCGTGTTATCCTCTGGTACTGCACGGGTCCTGGTTGTTGTTGGGGTCTGCCCTGAGTGTACAACCTGGTCTGGGACATCACCATGTAGTTCTCGGCCATCTCCTCATAGATGGCCCAGACCTGGTCGTGATCCTTGGCGAAGTAAGACCCGCCACAAGAAGCGTTCACCAAGCCCTGGAGCTCTGGTGTCAGCCCGCTGAAAAAGCACTGCACAAGGTTGGGCTTTGAAATATCGTGGTGCGGGCATCGATCCATAAGCTCACGGAACCTCTCCCATGCCTCATGGAATTGCTCGTTGGGGAGCATGGAGAAGTTGCTGATGAGGGCTCTCGCTGCATTGGTCCGCCCGAGTGGATAGTACTTGTTCAAGTACTCGGTGCGGAGCTACTCCCAGGTGTAAACGAACTTCCCCAAGTGCTTCAGTCAGGTGGCTGCTCTGTCGGCCAAGGAAAAGGGGAAGGCAATCGTCCGAATCGTATCCTGGTCCACCTGACGATCGTGGACAGTACTGCAGATCATGAGAAACTCCTGGAGGTGGAGATGGGGCTCCTCAGTGGGGAACTCGTGGAAGCGGGGGAGTAACTGCAAGGTGTTCGGGGGGAACTTGAAGTCCCCCACGATGGCTGTAAGTACAACCCAGTGGTGCGTCAGCGTCGATCCGGGGTTGTGTAACTCCCGCATCGGTCTCGGTGGTCCTCCTGCCACGGCTGCGGCAGCTGCTGCCGCTGCGGCGGCTGCTGCGGCTGCTGCATCTGCATCCTCTGGGATCCTCGGTCCCTCTCTGCGCTCCTCGCGCTCAGCTCGCATCTGCTCCATCTCTCTCCTCATATCAAGCATGAATGCTCCCTGATCCCTCAACTGCTGCTGCACGGTCTCTAGTGAGGCGATCAGGGTGGAGTTGATCGCACCCTGGTCCAATACAAAGTGCTCAGGCTGACCTCGGGAACGATCCTCAGAACTACCGGCCATGACGTCTGCAAAATCAAATGAGCCAAACTCAGGTGCTGACAAATCTGCTAATCTCTCCTCTGGCTCATGTCTCTCAGAATCGAAAGAAAGGGGGTCGAGGGGGAACAGGGCGGAGTCATACTCGGGCTCGGAGAGCTGGTCTCGGCTCTCGCGGGCCAACCTAGATGAACGGGTAGACGTGCCCGAAAGCGGTGCAGCCAGAGGCTGCCTAAGAGAGCGTCTACCCATCATCGTGATCTGGCAAGTAAGGCGGATGAGATCTGGAGAAACTATGATCGGCAACCAAACCCTCTGTTCACCAACGCAACGCGAGCTGAAGACCGTAAAGGCTCGGTCAAATTATCTTGTCAAATTTTATTAGGTGAACAAACAATCAATCAGAGCGCTTACGTGACCTGTTGGGATACCCGATGTTACCCCAACCGACTAGCCCGCACGGAAGAGTTGGTAGTCAGTCAGGAATAACACCGGAGGGCTCTACCTAGTGAATGGGTCACTCTCTCGCGCAATCAATCCAAACAATGAGGGGATTGCTCTCCCAAGACAAATTTTTAAGTCGAGTGTCTATTAGGGTCAATAGTTTTAGCCAGTCCCAATTTTATGGTTTTTCTTTTTAATCTTTTTCAATAAAAACAAAGGCCTAACGAATTTTTCGGTTCTCCTGGTTATTTAGTCAAAACAGGGGGAGAAGACGAAAAAGCCGATGCGCGATGAAATCAATGATGCATGCAGAGATAGAAATGCGTACCTTCCTCCAGCACTCTACATGCAAGTGATCCGCGCAGAAATGTAAAGAAAGAAAATAAACTACCTATATGGTGCAACGATGAAAACCGAGTCCTAAACAAGCAAGTCTACTCGAAGAACCGTCTAACTGGTCACCGATCCTTCAAGCCAAAGGTCCGGTCTCGGTCTACCCCTCCTCCTCCCGACACATCGGGTTCAGGAGCAGCGCTTGGCAGGGCAGGCTACGACATGTAGGCTACGAAGGGGATGAGTCAGTTATTTTTATTAATCAATTATTAGTAGGTCCAATTAATCGCACTATAGGAACAGGCAAGCAATTAGGTGTGGGGACCCTACTAATTACGCACAATCAAGCAGAAAATCCTAAGTCTAGGGGCCCGATAAAAACCGCGTAAAACCGTAAAAGGCAGCGAAGAAAACAAAAGCCGCGAGAAAAACCGCGAAAAACCTAAGGGTCCCCCGAGCACACCGGTGCTCGGCGAAACAGACCCGCTAGAGAAGTCAAGTCCAAGAGTTTGAGTGTCCATGTATTATTACAATAATAATCAAATGAAATAAAAAATCTAAACTAATCCTCGCCCGCTCGTCTACTCTCTCACGCTCTCTTGCGGCTCCGTGCAGAAGGGAGCCGCCTCCAAGTTCCTCGGTTGCGTCGGCTTCTCGAAATCGGCCGCCTCGGTCCTCGGGCCCTCGCAAGAAAGCAGACAAGTGTCAGACCAATAAAATAAGCAAACAATAGCAAGAAAATAAAAGAAAGGGTATATGTGCAAAAATGCAAAATAAAAGAAACACTCAAAAACAAAAACAAAAATAAAAGAAAATAAAATAAAAAACAAATAAAGAAAAAATAAAATAAAAACAAAAAGCCGCGAAAAGCCGCGGCCTTGAAAGAGCCGCGAAAAGCTGCGAAAAAGAAAACGAAAATAAAACGAAAACTACTAAGTCGTGCTCCCCGGCAATGGCGCCATTCTGATAACACGAAAATCGAGCGAGGTAATCAGGTATATCTAAAAATGGTCGTTGCGACCTCAATCGCCCGGGTGTGTCAATCAAGAAAAAGAGACCACCAATATAATAAGAAATCAACTCAAAACACGATAGCGGTCTTGTTATTTTATTAACCTGGTATAGCGACCAAGGTCGAACTCAGGGAGCACGAAATGGCCTCGCGGTCTACGAAGTAGTCAAAAAGAAATCAAAAGAAAAGAAAAGGTATTTTTGGTGGTTTTTAATTCTTTTTATAATTTTTTGGATTTTTGGTTAATTAAGAAAATAAGGAAAACAATAAAAACAAGGCAATTCAACTATTTATTTAATGCACTAAAAATCAACCAAAAATTCAAATAAAAATATTTTTGTGTGTTTATAATTTTTACTGTTTTTAGTGAATTTTTGAGATTTTTCTGATTTTTATTTAATTTTCTAAAAATGAAACAATGCAAAAAGATAAAAACAATGTCCAGCCAAGCTTAAGGGGTTTAGATAAAATATCTAAAAATCCCCAAAAAGCCTAGAGGTAATTTTCCTGTATAGTAAACACTACAAAGAAAATTCAGCCACTGGATTTATGATTTTTTAGGTTTTTAAATTATTTATTAAAATTTTTAGGAATTTTTAAGTGTTTTTAAATTTTTTAAGAGTTTGATATAATGAAAAATAGCCAAAATTGGCTAGCAAATCAAGCACACTAAAAGCAACAGTAGCTAATTTTTGTGATTTTTAGATGAGTTTTAATATTTTTTTGTGAATTTTAAAATCAGACAGTAACGAAAATAGAGGTTTTTGAATTTTTAAAAATATCAAATCAAAACAAAATTGTCTCCAAAAATTCCAGAAAATTTTACACTATGGCAGGAGCCATGTATCCAATTTTCATTGGATTTGGAGTTGGTTTGTTATTTTATTCAAAAATAAGAAGTAGGTACTGTGCACAGGGACCTAAGTGCAAATACCAAGAGTTCTGGGGGGTCAGGTGCAAAATTCCCAGGAAACCACATGCGTCGCGCGTGCCTGAGGCACTCAGGGACCTAAATGTAAGGAAAACAAGTTCCGGGGGCTATTTGGTAACAGGTACCAAAAGTCCGAGGGCTTGTTTGCAAATTACCCAATAAAAAGCGCACATGCACAATTAATTCACGCACAGGGGTATAAATGCAATAATCCAAAAGTTTTCATTCATTCGATAACCAACCAGAACTACAGGGAATAAAGTGCAAATAGCCCAGAAAACCACGTGTCGAAGCAAGTGCTACACCATACACAGGGGCATAAATGCGAATGAAATAAAGTGCAGGGTCCTCAATGCAATTGTTCCAGAAACTAAAGAACTAAACTATATATTTACAAGACTAAATACTAAATAAAAGAGAAGAGAGGGCCTAAGGGTAAATTACCCTTTATTAAGTCGAGCCGATGGATGAGCGCCACGTGGTAGATCAGACGGTCAGGATCAGGTGGCGCTCCAAAGCTAGGTTCCTCGCGATGATCGGACGGCTGGGGCTTCGCCACGTGCTGGATCCGACGGTGAAGACGCGTCGCGGCTCAGCCTCGCTGGATCAACGGTGGAGATCGTCCCCCGAAGGATCTGGCGGTCAGGGACGCTCCCTCAAATGGATGGGCACGATCAAATCTGGAGCGCGGGGGGGGGGGGGGGGGGGGGCGATCGGACGATGGGAGAAGGTCCTGGAAGAACTGGCCTCCGGCGAACTTCGCCGAGGTCGTGACGGAGCTGGCCTCCTCCTGGAAGCCCTCTGATGATCGGAAAAGGTGCGTGGAATGCTTCCGCGTCTGCTGGAGGTCTCCGATGACCCAGCCGAGCTCTGGAGAGCTCCGGCAAGGTCGGCGGAGACGGAGCTGCTGGACCTAATGGTCCAAGCCCTCAGATGGGCTTGGATGAACCTGCAATATGCACCAACAAGCTCGCGGGTCGAGGGCAAACTGCCTCGACCCCGTTAGGCGGAGTGGAAGTGATCGGGGGGTCGGTGTGGGCGAGCTCCGACGAGGGGATGGACGGAGGAGCTCGAACACCAGCTCCTGTGCGAGCTGGGTTGGATGGAAGGGTGCAGAACGTGTGTGGGAGGGAGGCGAAGGCTATGGTGCAGCCCGATGATCGAATGGATGGGTGACGTGATCGGAATCGAAAGAAAGCGACGGCGGAGCGAATTGGGGATAATCGAAAATTAGAGAAAAAGACGAAAAATCTAGACTACCTGGGTGGATGGATGGACTGTGGGCGAGCTTGCAAAGCTCTGGGTCCTCACCTCAAGGAGCGTCGACCTCCGAGGTTCGAGCTCCTGCTCTGGGCAGAGCACGGCGGTGAAGACTCGCCGGATCAGTGGTCTGAACGCCCTCTCCTCGCTGCGACAACACCTGGAGCGAGCTGTCACTCTCACTCGAGCACTGGAGGTCACTGGGGGTGGAGCGAATGAACCAAAGATAGGAAATGGAGTGGCGGAACTCGAGCTTAAAGTATGGGTGCAGGTCCGGGAAGATGAGGTCGGGTAGGGCAATGGCATGCGCGGATCTCGATGCGGGGGCTCCGGCGAGGGTCTCGGATATAGCAGGAACGAATCGGACCTGAGGTTTAAGCGAGAAGGGATCGGGTTTAGGTGCGAAATTAGGGAGAAGTCGGGTCGGGCACCTAATACCCGTGCAAGGTGGTCCTGGGGGGAGTTGACCGGGCGGTCAACAACCCCCCTGGACCAATGGGAGGCTGCCACCTGGAAAATATTTATAAATTAGATTAAAAATAGCAAATGGCTTATTTAATTAAAACTCAAAACATGAAATATTTTTATTTTAATTTTTTCTATTTTTTGTGATTTTTAATTAATTTTTCAAAGTAAAAATAAGGTATTTACATTATATAGCTATATATAGGTATATGTACAATATAGGGTTTTTAATTTTGATTTTTAATTTAATATTTTTATACAATTTTATTCCCATTTTATATTTTATTTATTTATATCATAAAATAAGGAATAAAAAGATATTTTTATTTTATTTTTATTAGTTTTATACATAGGTGAAATAAATATATATGTACATTTATATACATGGTATATTTACAAAGTATTTTTGATTTTTGATTTTGTTATTTTTATTTTGTTTTTGTTTTAATTTATTTTATTTATTTACACCATAAAGTCATAGAATATGTACAAGATTTTTGGAAATTAATTTTATTTATAAATATAAGGTAAATGGACTATATACATGGTGACTATGTACATGAGTGATGTTTTTGTGTTCTTTTTAATTTTTCTATTTTTATCTTGATTTTATATTTATAAATATATACAAATATTTACAAGCCTATTTTAGTCTATTTTTGGGAGGAAAATATTTTATTTTATTTACATATATATACACACATGCGCCCCTATCTCCCTCTACTTTGGCTTTTATGCGGTCAGGCCCATGTTGAGCCCTCCCTTGGGTTAGGTTGCTCAATATTTATCCTAAATATTTCTCTCTTTTTCTTTTTGATCTTTATTCTTTTATTTTTGCACAAAAATATGCTAATTATCACTTTTTACACAATGCATGCTTTTGGTAATTCACTACAAGGAAAACAAGTTGTGGCTACAAAATTATGGCCACGGATATGGAGTTTGTGGCCACAGAATTAGGCTCTGGCCACGACACGTCGTGACCAGTAGCCGTAGCTACAAGTCTCGTCGCGAGAGTTCTCTAGTCACGAATATGCCGTGGCCACTACAAGTGACCGCGGAACTTATCGTGGCCACAACTCTTATATGAAGACTTTGACTACGGATTGTGGCTACAAGAAACTAGTGGCTACGGAATTATCATGTCCACAAGTTTCCGTAGCCACATTCCGTGGCCACAACTCATTTTTCTTGTAGTGATTATTTATATTTACAACTATATACATGCATTTGCAAAGGTTTTTGTAGCTAAAATATAAGAATAAAGAGTGATGAATGAGTATTCATCACTCCCCGCCGCTCCCTGCTTTGCCCCCGTGCCTCCCCCTCCTCTGTCCCCAACCTCCCCCCTCCCCTCTCTACCCCCAGCCTTGTCCTTCGTCCCCCCCCCCCATGCATTCCTCCTCCTCCTCCCCCCTCCACCAACATTCTCCTCCCCTGCCTTTCCCATCCCCGTCTTCCACCCTCCTCCAACGGCCTCCCGTCCCCTGCACCTCCCCCTCCTCCATCCCCGACCTCCCACTCCTCCATCCCCCCAACCTCCCCCTCCACAACAAGCCTCCGCCTCCTCCTCCTCCTTGCCCCTTCCCCCAGGCCATCCTCCTTTGCGACCCCTCCATCCTCTAGGTCCTCCTCTATTGCTCCTCCCCCTTTAGGACCTCCTTCTCCTCCTCCGTAGAGCCTCCCCCCCAGGCCCTCCTCTCCTACGCCTCCCTTCCTCTCCTTGCCCCATCTCAGCCCAACAACTTGGTCAACCACCACCAGCAGCAATAGGGGGTCGAGGAAGGTGAGGCGGTGTTGTTCCTTGGAGCTCCATCATCATTTCATCGATGCCCTTCAGCAGCTTGGCGAGCCACAAGTATATCAGTGACCTGATGAAGGTGGATATGGTGATGGTCGGAGGGCGTGGGATGGTGGAGGAGGGGTCGAAGGGCATGAGATGGTGGAGGATGGGTGGGAGGAATTTTTAGACAATTATACACATCATACACTGATTATGATTTGAAAAAATCATGGTTAAGTTCAATTCAGTGACGACTAATATTACGGAAGGGGCACAAGATAAAATGGTAAGAAGTCGGGGGTAGAACTGATATTCCCAAAAAGGGAGGGACATAACTGAAATTGTAATAATGTAAGGCACGTCATTGTGCAAATCTAAGTAAAGTACCGTGTTGATCGATGAAAGGACAAAAAGATATGTTTTTTTAGTTTTTTCTTACCTTTTTATTCTCATATTCAAACATAATGGTTTGGCGAACATAATTTAGTGGCAAGGGTTAAGGGTATAAAATGAAATAAAAATTACGAGTATCGTGACCTGGGTGCATGGAAGCAGGCATTTTATCAAGGATGGACCAAATATACAATTATTATGTATGCTTAAAAATGAAAAATCAGTGTATTTTTAAATGATATTTTTAAATAGAATTAATATTTTTAAAATTAACATCTTTCAATTTTGATAAACTTACAATGTAAATATATTATTAAGGTTACATTTTCAAATAAATTATTATTTTGAATGAATATTTTTAAAATTTGATAAATCTAACCATTTGAGTGCCTCCAAATCCGTCCCCAAAAGGCTAAAATTAGCAAGTGAAATTTTGAAATAAAAAAATCATGATTAAATAGAAACAATATTTTTTTATTTACAAGGAGTGCTAGAAACAGTGGGAGAGCTAAATGAACTCCAATATAATTTTATATCAAATTATAGTTAAATTTTTTTATATTTGAGAGTGACGGGATATATTGTATAATAAAAAATAAAATTTGAGAAGGTAAGATTCGAACCCTAGTCTCTAAAATAATAAGATTGTTACTCTACCATTAAATGACTTTGCAACATTTCTCTAACAACACTATTTATTATACAATTAAGGAGGGAACATATTAAAAACTTAATACATTATATAAGTGACATGTAATAATCAAAGACAAGTGATGGCTCGCCCATATAAAGAGACTATATACTGCATCCAAATAGAGAGAGCGTAGATGGGGATAATCCCATCTCAGAATTCCCCAGATAATCTGTCTTACAAGTAGATGTCGACCGTGGAAGAAGACTAACGTAAGGGGCAAAAGGAAGAGTTACCATGACTCGGACGAAGGTGAGCCGTTGATCCTAGGGTGAGACAGAGGCGCGTGCTATAGGTAAGAGGAGGTAAGGTGGTAGGACTTTGTATTAGCAGGTGATAAGAGGGAATGTACCATCGGCGATTATTATACGCGGGAAATCCATCCGGTTCATTTACCTAAGGATACGAAGTAGCCGAGCCAAAAGGATGACACCTCAAAAGGAGTTTCTAAAGAAAAGGATTATAAGTAAAACCTTAACTTTGAGGTCATTGATCTTGAGTTCTGACTTTGTTTATTTCCGATGTAGACATAATTTGTTACATATGTCGAATACCTTGCACCTGTCTATTCTAAATATTCAAGGTGACAAAGCAAGAGACAGCTATCAATTTCAATTAAAAAAAAGGAAGAAAGTAAGAAATTATGACTAAATTGACGAGATTTCGCTATTCGTTATTTTTTTCGCAAACCAAATACATATGTAGTGAGGTAGAGAGATCAGATCGAACAGTCCTGATCATTTTACAATCGGACATCTTACGTTAAACTGAAACCGTTGCATCCTAATCAGACGGTCGCAGATCCATATCAATAAGATAACGTGATCAGAGGAAGGTCCGTGGTGAGATTAGATGCACATTCAGCATATCAAGAGAAAACATATTGGATATCAATTGATCCCTCTCCTTAGTCAATGAAATTGTACAAAAACTGTATTCAACACAGACGTGGACCTTTCCCTTAATCTACTATATATAGAGAGATAGACAATGATAGGATAGTGTGCACCAACTATAAATCTTGTGACCATATTTGGGAATATTTACTATAGTAGATCTATGGAACAAAGAAGGTTACTTAAATCCAAGCAGCTCAAATTCCACGTCCTCGGATTTAATTAGATCCGGGTCGAACCCAATTGGAAGCGGTTCTATTGGCCATCCGAACTCAATCGATTACTCACCAAATAGGTCGTCGGACGGTCAGGACTTCAGAATCAAGATCCAGTCCTATCCGTGTTGTCTCCTTACACATAGATAGGTTTCTTTAACAGATGCACAAAAGAAAAACAAAAGGTTTTTTTACACTTACGCCCTTCAAATTATGAAATTACACTTATACTCTAACTTTTTTTGCCTAATACTTGTGCATGCGTATTCTTGCAAAATTCACAGTATCGTCCTTCCTTTAACCAATATTGATGCATAAGTGTAATAACCGTAGGTCAGTGTTATGAATTTTATAAAAATAAAGGGCACAAGTCATAATCTCACGAGGAAACAAGTTTCATTGTCCTTTGATCCAATGATAAAGATAGGGTAGATTTGATAATAAATGAAATCAGAATTTTCCAAAAGCATCTTTCTGTAAACAAGAAAGAAACGGGCAAAAATATTTTCTATTTATTATTTATATTTATAAATACCATATACCAAAAATTAATACATGTTGTTAACATTGCATATATTAAATAGAAATCATCCAAAAAAACATGAATCATTTTAGAGATATTTACACCCATAACTCTGAGTAATTTCGTAATTATATACATAACCATGGATAATCACAAATTACACCTAGAACACTGAATAGATGCTCCGTCTTACATTCAAGGCTCTTCGTTAGTTGGTTCCACTAACTCAGACATTCACTTGAGTTAATTTGACTAGACCAAATCTAACGGACAATATTTATTAATTAATTAATTTTATTCACTCAACTTAACCCTAAACCTCCCCTCCCTCTTTCTTCAGACTCTCGCTTCCTCCCCGACGCCCTCCCCATCACCCTCCTCCATGCTCTCTTTCTGCCTCTTCCATGACTCCCTCCACATCTCCCTCCTCCTCCAGACCCTCACGTCGCCCTCCGCCTCCTTTCTATGCCCTCCCCATCGCCCTCCTCCTTTAGGCCCTCCCGCTGCCCTCCCACATCATCCCTAATTACTGCTCCCCTCCCCCCGCCATCCTCCTCCAGGCCCCTCATGCAGTCCCTTCCCCTCGATGACACCCCTTGACCTCCTCCTCCATGCCCTTCCGCCGCCTCTACCTCCCCCTGATGCCATCCTCCTCGCCGATGCCCTCACCCTCCCTCGTTTTCTTTGGCTCCTCCTCCTCCTTGCTCTACTCTTCCAAGCCCTCTCATCACCCTCTGCCTCCCTATCTAACGCCCTCGCCCACCTCCTCCAGGCCCTCCCCATAACTTACCGCCCTTGAGTCCCTCCTCATCTTTTCTACTCCCACCTTCCCCACCATCGTTCATGTCCTCTCGCCGCCCTTCGCCTCCTCCCTGATATCGTCACATTCCTCCTCCAGCTCCATGATAGCATGGAGCAGTGATGGGGTATGATCTAAAGCAAAGCATCCCTCCCATTGTTGTGGAAGCTACCACCTCTTGCTTCACCCCTATTCACCGCCTGCCATCATCTTAGTCGACAAGCTCTGTCGGCACGCGTGATGTGAAGAGGAAGCTGAGGCGGTCCTCTGATTGTCGAAGTTGAGGGAGGAAGATGGGGCATCATTTGAAAATATTTTTTTTCAAGGGGCAAAATTACATGAACGGATTCCGTCAAAAAATGACAGAGAAACGGATGGAAGTTAACACAAGGTTACGCTATGTAAGAGTTAAGGACTTTTCAGGGTTCTGAGCATAATTTGTGATTATATGAGGTTTATGTACATAATTATAAATTACTCAGGGTTATGGGTGTAAATATCCCATCCTTTTAATAGTGTCAAATATTAGCAAACATATAATCAACTAGTTTTGATCATGATCAGATACAGTATGTAGTCAGGAATCGATTTATTATGTAGAACAACTTATTAGGAAAAGATTCAGGAGAGGTAAAGAAATATACAAATTGCAGCAAATAAAATAGTAAATAGATTAGTTTAGAGATCACTGGAGTGCCCATGATGGACTATCCTTATAAAGAATATCGCCCCCACAATTCTTGTACATATGGTACTGGTGATCCGCTCTCAGGATACGATGGCACACGATCCTCATCCACACACATCGATGAGATCGTCCTCGAAAGTAACTCATAAAACTACATTTGAGAGAAGAAAAGAGTCACAAGAGCAAGAGACATTTTCTTGCATGAAAAGAAAAAGGGCATATGAGAATATGTATAAGTAGACCCAACGCGCGACCTTCATATTTCGAAAACATTCTCTTAATGGGTGCATATTCGAATTCTGAAATGGTGGCTAAGTACGATCCTTTGTGTTAAATCGAATTCTCGTAGAGGTCTAATCATGATTAATCTATTGGATTAATTTATTTGACCAGCAAAATGAAATCTATAGTAAAATTATCAAGATCCGAGCTCCGAATTGACTCTCCAGAGCCCGTCTCGAACCCGAGCTAGAGACAGAGCAAAGCGCACGTGCGTGCATGTGTGGTCCTCCATTTCTCCTCTCTGCTATTGTTACAAGAGCTTGGGGTATAAAAACTCATATATAAGTTCACCGAGATTTTGGAATTACTATATGTGGCTCTAAAACTCCATCCAAATTCTTCTTCTTTCAAATTTAGGAATTCCCAATTTTCTTTCAAATACCATTTAGTTTTCTAATTGAAATCAATTCGCCAATCCAATGTAAATGCATAGGTTACTAAATTAAAACATAATTACACTTTTTAAATATAACAACCCCCATGAATTTATCAATTTGAAAACGAAATTCAAGAAAGTCAAATGACTATTTTGGTTATTACACTTCAGTAAAGATACCTTCTCGTTTGAATCTCTACCTGAGTTTATAACTTTCACCTTAACAGGAAAGAAGTCAAGGCTATGTCTTGAACTTTAGACCTTAGTGTTAAAGAATGGTAGAAACAACAAAGTGTTGTTGTAAAGCCTTGAAATTGACCTCTCGGATCATATATTATAAGATCCGGCCCGTCTAGAGGAAACCAATGAATTTTGTTTCGTATGAATCGGATTTCGTTTGGAATTATTATGATTTTTAGAAGAAAGATAAGTAAAGAGGATTAAGATGTCATTAACCCGTAACGATCGTCATTAAGACTAACTAAATATAATTAAATAAAATAATGTCAAATTGAAGATTGCTAATGACCATTAACGAATGCTAATCAGAGGTCAGTGAAAGTTAAGCACAAGTCCACGAAAGTTTAAATCATGATTAGTGAAAGTTAATCGTGAGAAGCAACTAATCAAGCATCATTAGCGAATCTAGAACCTTCTGGAAATATCTAACTTAAATCTTAAGTTTCGGATAAGCTTTGGCCAAAACCATAGACCAAAATCATGTGCCGCTAACTGCAGCTAAGGGTTAAACCATGATTTACTTACCATGGTTAGTGGTTTTAAGTTTATAAAGTAACCCCCACCCATTCATTCTCTACGATTTCCACTACCACCACTACCTCGAGGGCTAGGGTTTAAAGGTCGAAAGGAGGAGAGGGAGTTAGGAAGGAGTGCTAGCGAAGCGCTGTCAGGAGAACGAGGAGGACGACGATGGAACCATCCTCTCGATTTGGCTTAGTAGATAAGTTATCTCTCACTGAGCTAGGTTCTCGATTCATCTTCCTTTTCAATTCAGTTGCTATTATGGTTTGAGGAGAAATCTGTGTAATACCCTACTTAGGCGCGGACGACCTATGCACTTCAGTGAACCCTTTGATTCGCCATACCTTCACTCACCTAAGACGCGTGGTGTCTATCAATTCTCCATCGTTTATAGTTGTATTATATTCTTTTGATTTCGTTTTTATACTTGTTTTGATGGAGAAATCTGTTTAACAACCTACTTGGGTACTGACAACTATGCACATTAGTGAACCCTATGATTTATCACACATTCACTCACCTAAGACGTGTGGTGTCTACAGATTCTCCGTCGTTTGTAGTATGATTAATATTCTTCCGATTTTGGTGTTGTTTTCCTTTCGATGATCTTATAAGAGGAAACTCTTTCTATTTTTTTTCTTTTGAAATATATCCCAAAATATAGGGAAAAATTCTGTCGAAATTTTATAAAAATATGTCCCGATTTAAGGGAAACTCTGATGAAATTTTCCTAAAAAAATCATATGTATAAGGGGAAGCTTTGATGAAATTTCAAGAGAAAACATGTTCATCATGTTCTTTGTGTTCTTCGTGTGTTCTTTGTGTCCTTTGTGTTCTTTATTCGTTCTTAAAGTCCTTGACATGTTCTTAGTGTTCTGATATGAAAATGAAATTCGATTGTGTCATGAGCATAAATCATCCTTTCTGAAAACAAATCACGATAAAGCACTGCATGCATGAGAGAGCTCGATTAGGTAATGAAATCCTTCCTTTTGTTGTGAGATTTCATATGATTTCATTGAAATTCCTGATTTTATGTTTTTCTCTACGAAGAACCCTAATTTGACTATTTTTGAGAAAATATGAAAAGTTGTTTTGTATTCCCACTAAAATAATGTCTAAGCATCGAATAGATGCAGTGGTTTGGAAAGTTAAGGTTGGGAGTTAAAACAAACATAAATATGAGTGTATATACATATGAATTATGTATATATGTGTGTGTGTGAGGTTATACTCAATTTTGATGAATATGAAAATCGAAGGCTTAATGGAAGAATTACATCATGGGAATTGATGCGCATTGAAATGGATCATGAAAAGGAACATGTGTTACATTAGGAATGACTTGGAGTAGATATTACAGGTCGGGCATGCAAACTATATGTTTGTCAGAAGAACATCCGTACTGGCAGACCGAACCTAGGTGGTATACTGTTGCTTGGATATGTTGAATACATTAAATAAATTATTTGCAACGTGTGGTACTCGGATGGCATTAGGTGGATTGACTGACCGAAGATGTGATCGTGCGATGTGGAGGCACAAGTGCTTGGATAGCAAACAAGTCAGGATAACATGTATTTCAAGCCGCTAGTATACATTATTAAAGGTTAGCCTGAGGTTTTAAGCAACTGGATCCTCGACGATGATGTGTTCTTTTGTTTGCTAGGCTGAGGGTTTGAGACCCTGAATAATAAAAGAAAAGAAAATTGTTAGGATAGTATTGGAGGATTGGTTGAGGTGACGTGCGACGGCATAAGCTCAACAGATCAACGCAATCTCCAATCCCGAAGTGTCCACAGCTTCGAAGTCCATATAGTGGTGAGGTAATTCCCTGGACTAATTCCTGACGTAGAATAGAAAAGAATATGATTTAAACTAATGAGAAGGAATGAAGCTTTTTGTGATAATAACTCTTGCAAAATTACACCATTTGTTTGCTTTCTCTTCTTCGTTACTTAGCATTCGCTAATTGTTATCCTATGATTTATGGAAAACCCAACATGTGTCGATGGGCCATCGCAAGGACTTTAGTAATCCAGCCAACTAACATAATAGCCATCCAGCCAGCCACAGTAGCCTTACTCTATAATGTAGTTGGTAATCTTTTTATGTATTTCCTTACAGTTGATGAGCATGTAAATGGTTATAGTGGGACAATGTATCATGTAAGCTTTATTTTGTGAATGGAAGAGAACTAAATGCTTCTTTCTGAGTATTTTTAATTGCATTCTATTTCTGAAAGTTAGTTGTGATTGCTGAATAAATTAATGTTGAGTAATCAGATCCGGATATGGGGAGGATCCAACAATCCGGAATTGTGTCGTGGCAGCTACTCTTGGTGCAATCTTTAGGGTTGATGCTCTTAAAAACTATGAAGCCTTATCAAGTTTAATGAGTGTGTTTAAAAAAGATCATCTTCCTTTAACTATGACCCGCAGTAACACTCATATAGGTGGCGTTCTCTATGGATGCTCTACTAATATCCCACCTGAAGGCATGAACCATTTCAAAACCTACGCTTTTCCTAATCTTGCAGCTTAAGAGATACTCATGCATCAAAGGATAAAAACACTTACGCACAAGTAATAAAATAAGAGTGCCAACCAGTTCTTCAAATAACTTTTTATTGCATCATTGAACCAACTTTATGGGATCTCCACTCAAATATGTTGGGTTGCTACTTGTTGAATCTTCATTTCATCACCTTTATTCTTTCATTTTGGCCTTTAAACCCTGGTTAAATGCATGTATATATCATTATTTTGCATAAATTAACATTCATTATTTATTATATAAATATTGTATAAAATATTGTGTTTAAAGTCAAAATAAATGAATGAAGAGAAGAAAAGAAATAAAATAAAATACTAAAGATATTTTATGACCTTAAATCCCAAGACCTAGGCATTATTACGACTGGATCGACAAGGAATAAAGTAGGGGGAGATAAGGTCAAAAACATAATAAACACTAATTCATGCTCAATATTCCATTTTTTTGGGACATATTTAATTCTTTATTATTGAAACTCAAATCAATAAACTTTTTACATGAAAATTGTAGATAAAAATATATAGAAAAATACAAAATTAATTTCATATAAAAGTAACATAAAGTATGCATTATACACTCAACATAAAAAGTCAAAATCCAAACTTTCCTGACACATATCTTCTCCATATGAACTCAAAATGTATCAAAATCACCTGTAATTTCATATAACTTTTTATTAATTATTTAATGAAGGTAGTTACATTTAATTTGGAGTTAAGATGCAAAAGTTGGGTTTTAGACCCCTTTATAAAATATACATGAATAAAATGTTCATTTTATTTATCTTTTATATTTTCACAATATTATATAATTTTATAAATTTTCTTTATAATATATAAACATAATTATAATAAAATAAAACTATTAAAAATATATTTAAATAAATAAATATACAAAAATACTTAGATGAATATACTATACATTTGTATATATAAGTTATACCTATATTTATTTAAGTATGCAAATAACTTCGTAAAAATACAAAAAAATATTTATGTATATTTAAACTAATTATAATTATATAAATTATATGTATAAAATAATAAAAACTAAAATACAAAATAAAAATAAAATATACGTTATTTAGGTAAATATACATATAAATATACCTGTAAAAAGTAACGTACAATAAATTAAGTTATAAAAATAAATAAATATCACCATAAAATACTACATACAATAATAAATACTTTCCATGTTTTACCCTAAAATTAATAAAAGTGTTTATTATTTTTTAGTGATTTAATAAGGTTTTTTAGTTTTGGATTTGTCCTCATCTGTCCTACGTGGACCAATGAGGAGCGAGTTAGAGTTGACCTTGGTCATCTCCCCACTCATAGGCATGAATTGTCAGAATGTAAGATGCCTTATTTCACCAAATTTTGGAGACCACCCCTTTCACTCTTTGGGGTTGATTCCTTTACTAGATATGTTCCTCGATTACCCCTCTTTCACACACACATCTTTGATTGATCTAAGGGACCTCGATTCATGAGATCTACTCAGTCAAAGGAGCCCATGTATAAAGTATCTCTGTCGACCTTCACTCGAACTCGATCCTTCTTCCGCCATTTAAACCCTAATCTTCGAGCACGTCGAGTATCCTGGTGATAACAGGAACCTCGAGGAAGATTCAATGAGGCATTTGGTGTAGAATCGAGGTCGATCTGAGCTCCGACCACCATCTCCACTGTGAGTTCGCTCCGTTCGGTCTAGGTCAGGAAAGCTCCTTCCTTTCTCGTTCTTTTCTATCCTTAGCATAACAGTAGAGTAGAGGCGCATTTTATTTCCTTAGATTTCATTTCATTTTTCGTAAAATCCGAAAAAATATCTCGCCGGAGCTCCGGCTCCACCTTCGGTTTCCGACCAATTCGACCAACCTCCACCTCTGCTTTTACCACCCACATCTTCCCCTTCATATTTTGAACATCCTAGGCACCTCCATTCCCCTTGATCTCGCTCAGATCAAAGCAACGGATCTCCATCTCCTTCGCACCGTCAAAGATCCTCCGCATCGCTCCACAACCGTCCATTTCACTCAACAAGACCCCCAAAACCATCCCCTTTGTGTGCCTTAGCTTCCTGCAGGTTCTGGAGGGATAGAGGACCCCTCAGGGGTTGATTTTGTACAAAGAAACTCCATTGCTTCCCCGACCTTGCTAGACCTCATAGAAGCTCCATGGGCTCTTCTGAGACTGTCACCCGATGCGAAGCAGCGATAGCTCCATTTTGCACCAGCACCGAGCCCCCAAGGTAGCTGGAGGAGTACGGAAGAGCCGATCAAAGATCTGCACAATAGTGTTCTTGCCCCATTCTTCCACCCGTCCTCTCAACTGTTCGATCAAGAGCCCACACCCAAGTGTGCATTAGTTGTTGGATGCAGCAAGCCCCGACCATTGATCTCCTCCCTGGGATCTAATCCTAGCCATCCAGCCGAAGCGGTACCAGCCGATCAAATCGCGCCACATGTAAAGTGAAGAACATCAGCGGTTGGATCGTGCTCGTAGGGTAATTTTGCCCGATACCCTTGCGTCTTTTGTATTTTATTTTCAATCCACAAATATTTGTCTATAGCGCAAATATTTTTTGTTGAATTTGTATTTCATCCCTTGTACTTTTCTTATTTGCATTTAGGTCTAATTCATGTCACCTCATGTGCCCGTGTGCGTGAGGGGAGTAGGTATTTTTCATCTAATCCTTGGGTTTTTTTATATTTCATCCCTATTTTTAAACTAATAATATAATATTTAGTGGAATAATTGCATCTTGACCTCTGTACTTTGTATTAATACAAAAATACCCCTTTGGGTATTGTTTATCGGATATATTTTGGGAAAATTATATTTTTGGCCTTATTGTTCTCTGAGGTGTTCGGGTAGGTCTAGAAACTTTAAATATTTACATTGATACCTCTGTTAGTGTGTACTTTCTTTTTGTGAAATTTGTGTTATTAAAAATAACTCCAAGCCTCTAAAAACTTGTAGAAAATTATGATAAATACCTAACTTATATATATAACAAATATATTTTGAGGTAAATGGGGCTGCCCCTAGGGAGTAGCCAACTTGGCTACTCCCACCCCTATTTTTCCTCATTTTTTTATTTTTTTGGAAAATAAAAAATTTGTATATTCATCATTATATGCCTCTCACATTCTATTAAAATTTCGTCAGAAACAGAGACTCCTACGGCCTCCATCCAAACATGGTCGATTTAAAAAATCCTGCGACCGTTAAAAAATAACGTCTTGATGGAGGGCTTAGGAGTCTCTGTTTCTGACGAAATTTTAATAGAATGTGAGAGGGATATAATGATGAATATATAAATTTTTATTTTCCAAAAAAATAAAAAAAAATGAGGGAAAAATAGGGGTGGGAGTAGCCAAGTTGGCTACTCCCTGGGGGCAGCCCCATTTTACCCATATATTTTTGGATGGGTATTTTAAGGTTATTTTCTATTTGTTACAAATAAAAAAATTGAACTATTTATCCATGTTGAACATAGAAAAATACAAAAAAATATAAAAATTATTTTGAATAATTAAAAATATATTTTGTTTATTATGCTATTTGAACCTATAGATCAAAAATCCCTAAAAATAGAAAAAGCAAAAACACTAAAAATTAAAAAGCTTCAAAATCCTTATAAAAGTTAGAACAAATCTCAAAACTTCCAAAATATTCATTTTTATTTTTGAAATTTATCTACTATATTTATTATATATTAAAATAGTTTTTGAAAATTTGAAAGTGTTTAACTATTTTAAATTTCCAAAACAGTCCGAGTTATTTATTTTAGCTACTGGTTTGCCTTATTAACTCCATTAAAGATACAAAAAATTAGTAAAAATTACCAGAAAAAATACCAAAATAGAGAAAAATATAAAAAAACCAAACACATTTTACTTTGTGATATTTGAATACTCGTAGCTATATTTATAAATATAAAGGCTATCTATATATATATATACACACATATATACACATGTTATAATTGCCTCCACCGGATCGTTCTTGATCGTCTTCCTACACGGGACTGTTCTGCCAATTTTAAGTTGCATGCTCTGCAACTTGGAGGATGAATGGAGACATCACTTGTTTTCACCTGCATGTCTTCTGCGATAGTTTGGAAAGATTCCTGCGAGGAATCATGCCTTCCTAACTGGATTTCCCTCTGTGTGCGATGACATCCGGACGCATATTAAGATGTTTCATGATAGGGATTTTGGATATTCTTATAGGACAGAGCTTGCAGCCATGGTTTGAAGATTGTGGCAGGAACCGAAACTTTTGGTGGGCCAATCATGTTGCCTCCTCCCATAGCCACAACACCGCTCTAGATATTAGGATCCTTTGTGGTTTTTTTTTCCTTTTTGAAAAAAGATCAGCATTCATTCATCGTAAAAGTAGATTCCAAAAAGAACTCTCCTCAGGAAGTACCATCCAAAGGTCACTGATTTTTTTTGAAGTAGCCTAATTTGTGCGTACTCATGCTTCTGCTTGATTGAATGTGTGACTTCCATGTTTCTGATTTGATTCCCAACCATCTTTTAGGAAGGCTGATTGGCCCATTGGAGGAGGAGGAAGCACTGATGAGGTTAGAAATCGTAGGTTTTTTGTAATCTAAAATGCTAAAGGCTAATCTTGAAAGCAACGGGTTATTGAAAACACGAAGGTTTATAATCCCCTAACTGTTATTGGATTTGGGATGTATAATCTTTTTTCCAAGCAACCTTAGCATTTTTTTATTTTAAGTGTTTCTGCACCAAAGAAACTTCCTACAAATCTTATACCTTAGGATATCTTAAGACAACACATCGTATAAGTAGAAAGAGGTGATAAGGAGGAATTTAGAAGAACCACTTTCGTTGGTAAGGCAAGATACTTTGCTTTCCAGCCCTGCATCTTAGTCATAAATTTTGCAAATACAAGCTTTTTAGGGGATAAGGTGAAACTTAAATAGCTAATCCGAAAGCATCCTTTATTCCATCCAAGCAACAAATGTGTTTCCTTCATTTCATTATCAGTCAGACCTAAACCAAGAAATTCTGATTTGGAGTGGCTTATCTCAAGACCTGAAAGTTTACTGAAGATCTTAAGAGTCGTTAAGACCTCTTTTAACTGGGATTCCCTGTATTCTAAGAAAACCAACAAGTAGCCGGCAAACTGGATATTGGTGATCATAGAATCCATTTCATCTCTCATGAAAACATGAAATTTCCCCTAAGAACTTAGTTTAGCATGCACAACATCAAGAACAAGAAGGGAATGAATGAATGAATAAGAGAGGGGAAATGGGATCACCTTGGTGTACCCCCTTTCTGATTTTAGCCAACCCAGGGAAGAACCATTAACTTTGAATGAGATTCTGGTGGTTTCGAGTAGCAAGCTTTTAAAAATCGAATCAGACATCAATCTGGGTAGGTATTGGTTTTTATGGTCGGACTAATAGGACCAACCGGTATGTTGAACTGTTATGACATCAACAATACATTAAAATCGAAAAAGATCGAATCATTATATTGTTGGTTTGGTTTGTATAGTTCAACCAGGTTGAGTCGAAATAGACCGGTATATCATACAAACAAATGTAAAAAGTGTTATATCGTATTTTTAGAGATTTTTGTATATTTGTGTCCTTCCAAGTTTTTCCAATAACACATATACTCTTGTTTTTACAATTGTATGGGAGCCCCTATATTTTTACAAAATGCAAATAGTGGCCTTTTATTAGTATACTTGTGCTCATATATTATGCCAACATAGGATAATATTGTAATTTTTTTTAAGAATATAAACACACATGTGAAATTGCTAAAAAGTTAAGGGTGTAAATGTTATTGGAAAAATTCAAAAGGGCATAATAAACATATTGTAAAATTCATGCAAATACATATATGTGATGTATAAAATTAATATATTTTTAAAACTACTAAATTCTGATAAATGACAAGTATTGTTATTTTACTTATTCTCGTAGTATGACTATTATAACGTCTTCTTCGTATTTTTGTTTGAAGTAGATAACTTCATGCACAATATGGGAAGAGAGAGGCAATGCTTATATGTTAGGATGAGACATGCGATAATGGGTCATTGGCGCATGCGGTAGGAGAAGAGATAAATGATAATATACACTATGAGGGAGAATGAGACTGGATTATGAATAATCTCTAAAAGTTTACATTTTATTATGTTATTAGAAGCTATTTTTGTCACAAAATGGATGGTTGAACCTATGGTTTGGTTCAATTGGTTCAACCAAATTTAAGTGGTCCAACCAAGTTTTGATAGGTTTTAATTTTTTAAATAAAAATTACGTGGTTGGACCATCTTCCTTCTTATTCTTGGTTCAACAGTCGGTTTGTTTGATTTTTAAAACCTTATGATTGGCAGTGCTTTCACCCAATAAATGAAGCAAGCGGGGTAATTGGTCGCTCCAAGGGTTTCAAGTAGGGAAGGCCATCCCAATGTATCGTAATGTATCAAAGGCTTTTCTAAAGTCAACCTTAAGAACAATGGACTTTCCCCATTTCTTGTCCTGATGATGGTTGAAGTCACTATGAATGCGTCAAAGGAAGATCGATTTTTCAAGAAAGCGCATTGGGAGGGCGGTATTGCTTATGCGAGGGGAGGTGTCCAATGGTTTGCACTTAGTTGTGAGATGATTCGAATTGGGAGATTGCTTAAACTAATTTGTCGATAATCAAATGCCAGATTTTTCTTATGAAATTAATTATGATTCCATCAGGACATGGTGCTTTGCTATTTTTAAATTGTCGAATTGTAGTTTCAGTTACATGTAGGGTGAAAGGTCGTGAGAAGATAACGTGGTCTTTAAGGGTGCTTTTGGTACGTGAGTTAAGACGGGTTAAACTGGTAGAGGGTAACCCACTTTTGGGTTTTGCTGTTTGGATAGATGGTTAAACTGGGGGTGGGTTAGAAGTGGGTTTGTTATGATATGATTGTATTAAAGTTTGAAAAAATGGGTAGTTATTGTGATGTGATTGTATTGAAATTTGAAAAAATGAGTAGAAGTCGAGTAGTTTATAATTTTTATATAATATGATGGTATAATATAGTATTTTTAATGAAATTAATTATAGAGAATTAATCTGAGTTTCGAGCTATCAGGATTAGTCTTCAGAGTGGAGGGCCTGGGAATAGATGGTATGGGAAAGAAACGATACTTAGATTTGCCTTTGGTTAACTCAGGAGGTTGCTTCGTTTTTTTATTAACTTGTAACATCTTTTATATGCTTACAGTTCTTACATGTATCTAATGCTTTGGCTATTCGAGGTCCTTTCGAAATATAGAAATTCTTACCTAGGAAAAATCGACATTTGATTGCGGGCCAACCTGAAATATTATATGCATGCATGATGAATTGATGATATTACGTGGATAAGCTTTACATGTGAATTGATGGGAATGGGAGGGCTCCACCACCACAGCATTTAAATGCGTAGGGACAGAAGTGGACTGTTGTTGGATTCCTCTTTTTTCCACTGCTACTATTATTACAAAAGTAGCTTTTCATGTCCACTACAAGTGGCATATCATCTTTTATTTAATTGTTCACCAACCACACAATTCACTTTTTTTTCCTTAGACCCGTTTGTTTGGTTGAAAAGGAATTATAATATAATAGAACTAGTAGGTACCCGTGCGCTGCACGGGTGAAATGATTTAACATCATCGTGTTGACCAACGATCGTAGTTCGACTTCAGTAGATCGCTTGGGTTGCTTACCGGTCCAGAAATTGTCTTGATTTTTTCACCAAGAACATAATTCAAATGTCACAAAGTTAAGATTTTTAGAAGAGTATACATCTTCTCAGTTCTCACATTTGATCCTCATGGCCACTCCATATTCGTCGTTCATGTTTCCATTAATTTGTAATAAAAAATCAAGTAGAATGTCAATATATTCAATATATATTTTAGACTCGATTGTAGTTAAATTAAAAGACAAACCCACAATTTTTGGAACATGTGGAGGAAAAAAGATCCCAACTTTTGATTTCCATTACTTTGCAATTAAAAGTCAAGTAGAATGTCGACATATTAAGTAATATTTTTGAGATTTGATTGCAAGTAAATTAAAAAACGAACATACAAATATGAATCTTGTAGGAGCAAAACAGATCCCTAATTTGGAGGACCCAAGTCATGTTAACACGTGGATTTATATTCGTAGGGAAAAGGTGCGAAACCAAATCAGATTTGGGTGCAAGTATCCAAAAGTATCTACTACTAAAAGTAATATGCCCAGAAAGGAAGCAACGCTTAAGAACTTAATTAAAGGGCTTAAAATAATATTTGGTGAGACCAGCATCATAAAAAAATAGTAACGCATGTACTCAACAATAATCTTGTTTCATATGGTTGAAGATGAAGACCTTACCCGATGGTAGCACAGAGGACAAATTCTGCAATGGGACCTTAGCCGATGGTAGGGAGGAAAAATAACTTTCATTGTTTATCATCGAGATCTCTCTCCATACGATCTCGGTGATGATGCTCAAGCAGCTGATGTCGTTCGATCCCAGCAATGGTGATGACGACCGTACTCCAACCATAACAGTGAGTGGCGGAGAGCGATTCGTTGCATCGTCCTTATGTATAATTGTTTTAATAGTGTCTGGAATATTGATTTTTATTAATCAAACTTGCATCCTTACGATGCACGCACGTTCCTTACCTATTTCAAAATTACATATTGACTCCCGATTCAAAATTACAGAGTTTCCATTGCATTTATATTTATTAGTGCTTCTCATTTTCGTTTTTAACGGAATATTAGTTACACATATTCTGTTTCTTTTCAATTTTCACGTGTTCTTGTGCTTCTACCTTTTTCATGTTATGTTTTCCAATGGTATTTGCCATGTCTCTGATCTTTGGATTGATTGGGTTCTTGATAGGAAGTCTTCTATTATTATATCTACAGTACCGAATCAGTTTTGCTGGAAAGCACAATCTGCTTTATAACCAGCTAGCAAATGATCAATAATTTTGTTGGACCATGGAATGTTATCTGTTTCAGATAGCATGTATTGGAAAAAAGGTGTCAAGCTATTGAGCAAGCCAGTTTCTGTGAAAACACCGTCTTGCATTGTGAAAACCCATCTTTTTTGTGACTTTCTGTGTTGATACTGGGGTTATTTAGCATATCTAGATCCAAGTTACCAATTTTGCAAATCCGGTCTGATACTGAGACGTTTTCATGGCACTTGTCAGTTTATCCAATCCTCTGTTGCCCTCAATACTCATGAATTGAAATTGCTCGATATATAGCTCGACATTATTGCTAACTGTGATGTATTGTCATTTCGGGTGTTTGGTGTGACATACATACACTTATTATCCCGTAACTTATAAAGTACTCGAGATTTTGCTCTAATGAAGGATTGGTAAGATCGACCATTTTTCAAGGGGAACTTATTTGGATTTGTAATTTTCTACAATCTTCCCTGAATTGTTTCAACTGTCTTTCGTTTTGTTAAAAGATAAATTCTTCTCAGTTACAAAGGAAGACACTTGGGCCAAATCCAAGTTCATGTTACCCATGCCAATCCAGACAATCATAATCAAGGAATCACTACGTGGGAGTCCATCCACTATTTATTTGACTTCGACCTTGTTATTTCTGCTTTTTGAAAATCCTAGGAGAATTATATTGTAAGACCAAGTTTTAGAAGACTTTGATTTCAGCACTAACATATGCCATTTCACTCATAGTCATCGTTACCTAAACATTCTATTCGCAATCTTTTTATTGGAAATGGAAGATTTTCTTACATAATTTAAAACCGAATGAATACATTTTACCAGTGCGGAGTAGGGATCACACTGGAGGGGGTGTCGATCTCGACCTTTCTATCTGTTGCCGACGTCGATGGAGTTACGGCGAGAAGGGAAGCAGCTTGGAGAGACGAACTCGGAGGAGGGGATTGACGGAGGAGGCGATGGGTGTCGGCAGCAGAAGGAAAAGGGGAAGCAGCGGCATCAAGGGTTTCCGTACGAAGTTAGCATCGAGGGAGAGAACGGGGGGAAGGGGTGGGGCTGGCGTGTGTAATTCATTGCAAAAGGTGAGGGTAGAAATGGAATATCGCTCCGGGACTGACGGTAGGTAAAGTTGGAAAGGGTAAAAACGGGATTTTTTGGCCAAAAAATAATCCCTTGACGCCCTTTATATATATATATATATAATGGATTAGCAATGAAATAGAAAGAAAAAAGTTTTTCCATTCTATTGTTTGGTTCATATTAGGAATTGAAATATCTATTAAGAGACACAATCCTTTTTTATATTGGAAAGAGAAATAATAGAAAGAAAATAATCATCCTTTGATATATTTCATTAAGTAGAAAAAAATAGCATGTATCTTCCAAATTATTTTTTCATATAATTGATATATATCATATAAGAAATCGATAGTCAAATTTAAATGGAAACTACTTTGATTTTTTTCCATACAATTGATATATTTGATATATCCATATCTGTAGCCACTAGAATATTTTATTACCATATTTGTATCCATATTCTAAAAAAACTAAAATGTTATGAGTATTCGTATTTGAAAAAAAACACATATCCATGTCCCTATATGTATCCATTAAAGTGTAACTATTATCCATATCCTAAAACTAAAGATGGTATATGTATATGTATCTATAGTTGAAAACAATAAAAGTCTATTTCCATGTCCATATCCGTTTTTACAAAAAAAACTCATCCATGTCCATATCTGTAGTCACAAAAAAAATCAAAAACCATATCCATGTATGTATATGTATCCGCTAGAATATAATCAATATCCATATCTTAGAAAAAATTGAAAATTGCATATGTATCCATATTCATATTAGAAAAAAACCCATATCCATGTCCATATCCATATCCAAAAAAAGATAAATAAATAACACATCCATGTTTGTATTCGTATTCGCAAAAAAAACGTATCTAATATATTTTATCCGCATAATAGATATATATAATAGATATGTATTCATATCTGTTGGAATATCTTGTAATCATATTTGTATCTGTATCCAAAAAAAATTGAACCGTATCTATTTTTGTATGAGCAATAAAATATCCTATATCCATGTAAGTATCTATATATGCATATATTTGTAACTTATCTGACATTTGCATCCACATATTTGTATCCATATCATTGTCCATATATCCATATCAAAAAAATCATATCCATGTCGGTGTCCAAAAAAATATCCAAAAAAGAAACACACATATCCATGTTTTATATATTTGTAACAATGATATATTAATTAAAAAATATTGAAGAAGAATACATTCATTAGCATTTATAAGGAATGAAATCTCAATTTCTAGGGGTACCTACGAATGGCATTTCCTACATATGAAAGAATCTGATTTCCTTTGTAATCGTTATTCCTGCCTAAATATTATCTAACAAACACAAGAATGGAATCGACATGGGAATGGTGATTCCATTCCACCCTCTATTCATGCATAACAAACGGAGTCTTAGGGTGTGGTTCGTGTGTTATCTGGGGGAGAGTAATCCTTTTTTTGTGTTTTAGTGTTTGGTTGGTGGGTTTGGAGTTGAGAGAGTTTGTGTGATGTAAGTGAATTAAAATTTGAAAAATGAGTTGTGATGTGATTGTATTGAAATTTGAAAAAATAGGTACTTATGATGTGATTGTATTGAAGTTTGGAATAATGAGTAGAAGTGAGTATTTTATAAATATTAAATGATATGATGGTATAATATTTTTTTGATAGAGAAAGTGTGGGCCCTACAAGAGAGGTAGAGAAATGGATTTTAGAGGGTAACCCCTTAGGGTTCGTTTGGTTGCAGGGTTGGGCAGGGTTGGCCCAACCTGGGTTACCCCTCCAACCAAACGCCCCAATCCTCCTCACAGTTTACTATTCACAGGGGTACCCCTGCCCAACCCAACCCTGCCCAACCCTGCAACCAAACGAACCCTTAAAGTGGGGGTAACCCCCAAACGAACGGATCCTTAGAAAAAAGATGTACAATATCTTGATTATCTCAATGTCACGGGGCAAATTATTTTGGCGGTAGGAGAGATATTGACCCATCATTTTTCTGTAGGCCGAATAAATCAAGATTAATCTTTTGGATTAGCATTGTTCTAGTTCTATTTATACTAGTAGGTACCCGTGCGTTGCACGGGAAATGTTGCCATACAACAATAATTTGGATCCTGTTGTTAAGAAATTTTTCATGAGAATGCATTAGATACGGAAAACAATGAAGGATCACATATTAAGTAGTGTGTTCAGTAGACAATTAAATGTAGAATTTCACAAACATATTTGTCTATAATAAAGGAGTTTTTAAACATAACATGTACATAGAGGTTATATATATACATATACATGGACAAAGACATATATAGATAGGCAGGGATGAATTTGCAAAAAAATCAGCAGATATCTTATGAGTTGAACAAAATATATCATCCCATGATATAACCAAAAGCAAGCCCAAAATTTAGATCTCGAAGCATAATATCGAAACATGAGCCTCGCTACCTGAATCCATGGCGTTGATGTACGGAGTGGCTGTAATGAAACTAACAGGAAATTAGATTATATTCATTTATAGGGATGAAATAGTTTAAGAAGAAAAGAGAACAATTTAATGCTAAGTAAGCAAATATAAGTGAAGCGTAAATGGTTGGAAGGTCCTTGAGGAGGTTACAATCGAAATATGTAAGAAGGTACGCTTGCCACCTCTTTGAAAGAACCAATGGAATTTATGTTGATGGTGCAAAGGGTGGCATGTGGAGGAGAAATATATTGCTTGAAAGTAGAATGTTGGTGAGAAGAAAAAGACAAATTTACAATATCATATTAGGAAAGAAAGAGAAGCAATATTAAATGATAACGATAGTAAATATAAAGGGACAAGTCATATTTACAATCAAGTTGCACCCATAAGAGAAGAATCAACTGAGTCTGAAGTGGATTTAGTTGTAGAAAGTAACTGAAGGAAAGGCGAGTAAGTAAACGTATTGAGCATGAAATCGATTGCTGGACTAATGATAGAGATAGAAATCATATTGTGCTTACCAGGGGAGAAAGTAGTTTATCCCAGCAGAAGCAGTCAACATATCATATATGACTTCGAAGCAAGAGCAACGGATCGTTTCTTAAATCCAAGAAATAACAAATTAATATATAGAAGTCAAATAAATGGTGGAGTTGTGCTCATAAAGAAGCAGTAGAAGAAGTAAGAAGGAGAATATGAAAAGAAACAATTAGTGTAATAAGAAAAAATGGAGTCGTTGTAAAGGCAGTGATGCACCAAAAATAATGTCCCATGTCATGGTCGGACAGATGTTGGCTCCAGTTCAGACAAATCTGGCTCGCATACATCTTCTACTGAAGCAGCAGTGAATTCCCTTTGGCGCACGTAACGGTGGTTTTTTTTGTAATCCTTATTCTGAAAACATATTTCTTCCATAGATTGGCATTTACTGAATTTGCGAGTTTTGTAGAAGCATCAACCTAACAAAAATATAAGGAAACTAAGAAATATGGTCTTGCCTATTGTGGAAAAATAAGTGATAGTTGCATAGAACCTGATCAAGCAAGGACATCAACTCATGTGTGTTCATGCCAAGTATTTTTTCAGCGACCTCACCAAAATTTGTTAACATAAATTTCTCCAGAATCGTCTAATATTCCAAGCTTAAGCTTCATTTTTAAATGGAGAAGCAATTCAATTATTTATGAGGTGGCGGGAAAACAAAGATAAATTTGCATTCCTACCTAGGCAAGCATTGTGGATTTTCTATCAAGCAATTAATGCAATGAAGTTGACTATCCTTACAACGATACACTGCAAAGCATGCTCCACAAGAATCGTACCATAATTGAGAGTCGGTGAAAATACCTGAGACAACAGCCTTTGTTCGATATGTTGTTGGCTTGAGGAAGAAATGAAAATATATATTATATTAGGTCAAGTTTTATGGGGTAAAAAAAGTACAGAGAACATAGTTGTGCAATTTTTGGGCTGACCTCAACAGGACATGTAGTTGAAGATTTGATTAATTCAACGATTGGAATAAGTTGGCTCTCCATAGAGGATGCGAGGAGTACTGATGATGCAACCTTGAAATACGAATGTTTTGAAACCCTAAAAAAAGGTGTAAGAATCTCTGGAAGTAATAAGTTAATTCTTAGACGAATGCATAGTATGATACCATTCTAGAAGAGCGTCAGCTTGTTTAAGCTCCGGAGGATCAAACGTCAGAACCGAAAAACGTGTTGTGGAAAGACAATAAGAGCCTAAAAAAAGGGAAAATACAAACTTTCATATGACATCATGACAAAAGGAATAAGGCTAGTACTTTGATTACTACCTTGGTAAATGTTAACAGACAAATGCGCTGCAAAGATAACAGTATTTTTCTCTAGAGCCTTTAGAAGTTGTTGTCCATACTTTATGGCAAGGTCAGTCCACACAGTAATTCTTGTTGTTGTCCCACTATGCGAATGAATGAAGATGATATAAAGAACAAAATAATGAAGCAATGAAACAATTTGGTTTGAAATTACCTTTGATCTACAATGTTAACATTCAACTTTTTTTCTTGCCTACCATCTCTTGTCTTAACATGAGCAAGAGGTGTCACTCTCGTGACCAGCCCTAGAACATCTGCAGAAAACCAATATATGCGTAATAAAAATTTGGAATAACAATTTGGATATGGTCAAATAAAGTACAAACATAATACTTATTAGTTGTTCTCCTTTAAGTTTGACAGAACACAAACTGTCCAAAGATAATATTTTTGGGTTGATAAGTGGTATTTTCCCATCATCCTCAATGAATTGAACAATTGTTCGACCCGTGAGAACCATACGATAACGATGTGGTGCAATGATGTACCATTTTCGTGCCTCATATAAACGAACATTTTTGAATATGTAAACTGAACAAATTTTCAAGATTCTTTCCCATTTTTGGAGATCTAAATCATCAACCGATCCCTCCATTTGTTCTCCCTGCATGAGGAAGTGTAATACGAAACGAAGTAAACAATAAGTTGAGTCCATGTTAACGAGGATAACCTATGTTGAAAGCGCACCTTTTCATCCATGACCAGAAAGGCAATTGCTGCTCTATTTTTTGGACCAAAAATTTCTCCGCACCATAATCTGACAATCCTAAGACAATAGCACTTGTTGCACATATATGGTCGTGCCATGTCCAATGTGATAAGTTGTTGAATATTTATCTGTGAAGATTCATTGCTAGTAGGTTGCTCTTTCATGGTATCCATCTTTGGGAGTTTGGAAGTATCACAATCTATATTTAGAAGCAATGTTGTTTAAATTTATAAGTGAAGGTATATTTAGACTGCAATGGAAGATACATAATATCATGGAATTGGAGTAATAATAAGAGTCTTTCGAATGTGAGCAATTGATAACAAAACCTGAAATTACTAATGTGGAGGAATGCAAGCTTTTGTCCATACTATCGGTGGATAACTTGTGATCATTAGAAAAATGCAGTGTGTGCTTTACTGTTTTTGGATACATCTCTTTGTCTTCGTTGTTTTGAGAAGCATCAGTAAGATATTTCTTTTTTTCAACCGAGGGCAAAGGTGTGCGAGGTATCAACTGACTACTATCATCTGCTGATGAGAAGCATTGAATCAATATAGCTTTAGCATGAATAATAATAAAGGGAAAAATGAAATAGAATAGAATATTGGATAGGAAAGGGTAAAGGAATAGATCATCATTTTTGAAATATCGATACAATTATAGGTAATGTACATGCACATTTTGGGAAAAATGATGCTATGCGACATATTCAAGATTAAGTATGATGGATTTCCACAGACGAAGATGCTAACTCTAACAAAAAATAATCCAAGAAGTAATATTTAAAGAAATATGAATTCAAAGTAAGACATAATAGGGTCAGTGATGATGTTACCAACCTGAGGAGAATGAATGAAAAGAAGAATGTAAGTTTGCTAAAAATATATGAGAGTACTACGAAGATGAAAACACAATAAATGATGAGACATGGATATACACAGTGATCAATAAGAGGAAACAGTTTCAATGTTCATACCTGTAGTGTAGTAATTACTGCATAGTTTGAACAACAACTTCATCTAAAATCTCCTTATAAACAACATTCTTAGTGCAATTTTCGGGATAAGTAATCTTATTAGATAATAAAATTCTCAGTCCATCTTTTGATGTCACTCGAGACAACGCAACGTATAATTGTCCATGAGAAAACACAGGTGTTTGTAGATATAAACCCACATTGTCTAAAGTTTGCCCCTGACTTTTATTGATTGTCATCACGAAAGCTAACTTCACTGGAAATTGCCGTCGTTTTAGAATGAAAGGGCCACCAGCATTCGATGTGGTTAGCTCTATTCTTGGAATATACACTCGGCGACCAATGTAGTCACCTGTTAATATTTCAACGTCGAGAACTCTTTGTTGGAATGATCTAACAATCAGTCGAGTACCATTGCAAAGGCCAATGGATTGATCTATATTCCTTAACAGCATAAGAGGAACACCAACTTTTATCTTGAGTGCACTCAGTGGCATGCCTGGCAGATTTATAGAGTTTAGATAATCCATGGAGTAATCAACAATGGTAGAGCTTCCATCGTCAGTCAGGGGTACTGCTTTATCTGAACTATAATACACCATTTCTTCTCCTGGTATTTTATTCAGAATCAAATCATTAATGCGATCAACATCTTCATTTTTTGCAGCCAAAATTGCTCGACCTTTCAGATATGTAATGTTCAAGAAGTCATCAGAGATATTGGGATATATTTCAGCAACCAAACCATCCAAGCCGTGTGTGACATCCACTAATATATCAGATGGAATATTAATCCAGGAGAAACCTGTGGATTACCAAAAGGAACAAAGTGACATTTTCCATCTCCAATGTCAAGTAACCATTGAGCAAAATCAAATTCCAGGACAAGCTGAGAAATCATGTTAACTTTCAATCTCATGTTTCTTCTAAGCACAAATAACTTGCAATTGTGCCAAAGATGTGATCTTGGCAGAGATGCATCAACTATGTCAGCACGACCACCTCTTTGTACGACAGGAAGTATTTGCCTAAAATCACCACTCAAAACAACAGTCATCCCACCGAAAGGAAATTTTTCAGCATCAGATCAAACCTTTTTAGCAAGTCACGTAAGGTTTTATCTAACGCATGGAAAGCATTTTTATTAACCATTGGTGCTTCATCCCATATAATTAGTGTAGCCGGGCAAATAAGTTTAGCCAGCGATGAATGATGCGCAATATGACATGTTGATGATTGATCAAGTTCTAAAGGTATTTTAAATCTGGAATGCGTTGTTCGACCTCCAGGCAATAACAACGATGCAATTCCAGAAGAAGCAATGGGAAGGATAATTTTTCGTTGCGATCGAAGCCGAGCGTTTTCCACAAATATGTTTTCCCAACTCCGCCGCTACCATAAACAAAAAAGAAGGAGCCAACATTCGCACTGCATGATTCCATAATTTTATTGTATATATGTAACTGGTCCTCGTTCATCCGTGAAAATAATCGCACAAACTCTGATTGCTCATATTGAGCATCATAGGTCATTTCATCCATAAGTATTTCATCATGATTTTGTACCTCATTGTTGGGAAAAGGACTTGGTAGCGAGGGATAGTCCGCAATTGATTTTCCATTTTTCCGTAGAATTCAATCAAGATGATGCAAACCCTTTCTTTGTAACACATCATCAGACAATCTGATAACACCATTCTAAGAATCATTTGCATGCCTATTCTGGAAATCATCCGTGACAACTTTCCAATATTTAAGCCATATATTCTTGGATTCTTGTAACCTCGTTGTTAACAAAATAGATGCAAATAGGTGTCGCAATTGCCACCCAGTTGCCCACAATGCTGCATCTTCAATTGCATGAATCCATTCATTATCGTCGTCTAGAAGGCCTAGAGCACCGCATGCATCTTTAAAAGTATTGTATGTCACAGAATTTATTGTACAAATCTCAACAAAACTTCTTGCACCACATATTTTATGAAGTAGCATTCTGAGATAATATAACTCGCCAAAGGATAATTTTGCTGCTGGAAAACGACCGATATACTTACCGCGAAGTGAGTTCTTCAGGTGCGAGAGAAAGAAGAGACAATATCCCTTTGTTCTATTGACGAAAAGCCTCTCTCCCCGATGAGTATAGTTCGTGGGACGTACTGTTAACTAACCGGACGCGAGGTGCCCATTGCTTGTCTTCCTCTTTCCAGACGTAATATTGTGAGAACTGGAATATGTGTATACCCTAGCGTCTAGAGTATTTTCTATTAGCAACAAACCATTCAGTTAACATTGTCTTTCTGTTAGAAGGATTCTCCAAAATTTCGTGTAGATTATCTTCATCTCGAAAAATAATATGTTGTTCATCAGGTAAGTGATAAGAAAGGCGTTGAACTGCAATGTGCCGCTCATGTAATCGAAAATCAAATATTCTCCATGAAGCCTCTGCTGCAGAAAGATAACGTGCACTCAAATACCGAGAAATTTCGTCAATCCTCCCATGTTCATCCCTTTGTAATGCAAAGGATAGTTTGTCAAATCCTTTATGAACATACTTGAACAAATATTTGATAGCTTGCATCTGATTGCAAACCTCAACGTTTATATGCGCATCAAATTTCGTCAACAAATCGATATTGTAAGGGACTACCATCTGTTGTCAACGAATATCTGTCGTACTTGCAACTGTCTACCATTATCACGTCGCCTATAAATTGGATAACCATCACAATCAATTATTGTCTCGTCTGAGAACTTTTTTGGATAATGTTTCGAGCATTTATTGTCAATCATGTAGGGTGACCTCGAATTAAGTTTACCACAAGGACCATGGACCATACATCTTGAAACTGTTTCATAGGCATACTTATCAGAAGATGAATCATGAATTTCTGCATAAATAAGTTCATTTATATCTTCAGTACTTCTTATCTTACTATCCACATCCAAAGTAATTAGCATATGCATATGAGGCAACCCACATTTCTGGAACTCTATGACAGATAAATCTATGCATAAAAACACTTAAGCAGGTTGGTTATATATAAAGATATAGAATATTAAGTCAAGAGATTGTACAAATATTTATTAGACCGAGAACCACATACCACTTTTTACAATTCCGAAGAGTTGCCTTTTGATCATATCATCTTTTAGTTCCTTCTGTTTAATATTGAAGACTCTAGTAATAATATCTGGACGATCCTCTGGAGATGGACATCCAGCTATATCAAGTAAATATCGAATCTTCGGCCAATTAGGATTACATGTAAAAGTTAGGAATAAATCAAGTGGCCCTGTCCATGCGCATAAAGCCAACGCATCATAATAATTCTGAAGCACATATCTAGGACCCCCAGTAAAGGATGAAGGAAATACAATCCTTTTTCCCGTACTTGCACTGATGTCTTCTCCATCATAAACAACATCATATATCTTTCCAAAACTTTCAAGCCTCAATTTATCCTGATTTTGTCGTAACCATCGTAATCTTCCTTTTCTCGATGCACGTGTATGCATCAACAATAAATTGTTGTAATAACCTACCCCCTCTCAACAAAGAACTCCTTCTTTCCGCAACTCGATTCTGAAGTCGGAAGGAATAGAAATTCATCATGGATAATGCTGCATTATTATTTTCACTATATCCATCAGTATTCGAACAAGTCCTAGTCGCCAACTATCCTCTCCATATGGAACAATAAAGGGATATTGTAGATACATGTATGATGGATATGTTTCACTAATTCTTTGAAATCCAGTGCTTTGTTTGTAGACAATTATATCTCGATTGTCTCCAGTTGTGACATCATCACCAATTAATAACATTGCAATCTCAGAAGATGTTGGGTGAGCCAATTGATCATGATGTGAACTTCTTGAATTAATTATCTTCAAACGCACTTCACGTTCATTATTTCTTTCATTCCAATCCCTAACCTTCCTAAAGATAGTAACATAGGGATTACATTGTTCGAACATATTTTGCAATGATATCATCAAATCCCTATTAGCAGAAGCTTCAGCTGATCCATGCCAAAATGCTCGACATCTATTTTCTATCTCATCCTGGCCATCGAATATATAAATTTGAGCAAAGCCGGGATAGGTTCCATCTTCATGCAATAAGATCCAATTCTATGGTACATTTGACCATGAATTCTATAACAATAAGGACCTTGGGCATTATTAATAGAGGAGTCTACGGAGGCTCCAACTGAGGTGAAACTAAAGCAATTATTATATTGACGGATAAGCTTTCTAAAATGTGCAGAATATGGATGGTAGCCAGATAAGAGTAAGTCAAGAAATAGCGGGACATTTCTCAAGAGTGGCAACCTAATTCTTCCATTCGAACAACATAGTCTAAATTTGGGTTGCCTAGTCCTTGATCTCAAAACTCTTTCCTCGAACCAAACAATCGCACCACATTTACTACAACATGAATCCCGAGGTCCAAAATTCCAACGATCAAGGTATCTTCCTATAAATGAAAAAAAAACTCATATTTTTTCATGCATGTGAAAGTAAAATAAAATTAAACAGCTTTCATACTTTCTCTAGGAGTAGAAGATGGTGTTTGCTCGTTGCTGGAGTTTGTGCCATGATCTGAGAAAATAAAGATTAATTATGTGCACTAAATTTTGAAATCTAAGTATATAAGTGCATATTTGCGTAGGAACAGATAATAGTTAGGAAGGGGATTGAACCTTCAAATGTATATAGAGTACCAAATATGTCGCATCTGCGTGGTTCCCTCGCTATAAACAAAGGATGTGTGGCATATTAAACCATATGGCTTACATACATGGAATACATACATATATATATATATGCAATTAACTAGATAAGATGCAAAATAAAGTGGACAAATAATGAGAGCAAATGTTGTAATCAAACCTGTAGCAAGATAGTTCCGCATTCTTTTTGTCGGACGATTTACTAGTAGGCAAAAAAAGAATGAAGTAAGAAACACTACGAATGAAATTCTTCGCAAATTATCTCCATTTTAATCACGACGGTT
The DNA here is from genome assembly GCA_037367405.1 of Ottelia alismoides. Classification (NCBI taxonomy): domain Eukaryota; kingdom Viridiplantae; phylum Streptophyta; class Magnoliopsida; order Alismatales; family Hydrocharitaceae; genus Ottelia; species Ottelia alismoides. Next base: position 250,670 of record JAZKJV010003200.1, read on the forward strand.
GAACTGTGCAATGATGATTAGAAAATCATGTTTGCAGCTACAGAAAAATCAACAAACGGATAAGATTTTCACTTTTCCTTCTAAATAACACGCTAATACACGACCTTATATATTGGAATCGGATGTCATCGTATACAGTTAAAAAGTGGCATAAACTCTTGAAAATAACATCGGAACGTATTTTGTATGATGGTACTAACTTTATAGAATAAGATGTTAAAGGGATACCTGAACAACTTAGATACAAAGGTGTGCATGTTAAAGGGATACTTGATCAACTTAGATACGAAGTCGGGCATATACGTTTCAGAGAAGTAGTTGTGCATGTTAAAGAGATATGAATACAAGTATTAGGGCATATATGTTTCACAGATTCAACATGTTAAAGGGATACCTGAATAACTTAGATACGAACTTGGGCATATATGTTTCACAGGAGTAGTTGTGCATGTTAAAAGGATACCAATACATGTATTAGGCATATATGTTTCACAGAAATAGTTGTGCAAGTTAAAGGGATACCTGAAGAACTTAGATAGAAAGATTTGGTAGAAATGAAGCAACCAAAGAAATGTAACATAAATTACGTGAGATGAGCCTCTTACCTAATGTGGAATTGTTCTGAGTCAATTGTTCTAAGTCCTGCAAGTCTTCATTATGTGCCATGACGTTCTCAAATCTATATGTTTCCAAGAAAGCAACAATTGGAAGAAGTAGGGGAAAAATAGATAGAAGTAGATTATGCAAATGTTCTGTTCCAACACATGCATATGTTCCAATCAATATATAAACATCAGATACCTCAGCTGAAGATAGCCGCTGGAGCAAGAGTTGCCGATGCTCCTAGTCGCAGACCAAAGATATCCTCTGGAGGAGTAGCACGGATGAGTTGTCGATGCTCCCAAATGCATAACCGAGATGGCCAATGGGGGAGAAATGGTCGATGCTTTGGATGGTCCAAGACGCACGCACGAGATGGGCTCCCGATGATCGCCTGAGGAGGATGAGTGATGAGGAGTTGCCGCTCCTAAATGCACATCGCGGATGCCCTCTGGAGGAGAAGCACTCGATGCACACTGGGTTCAGCTACCTACAAAGCTTCGGATATGATGGATGTACTGCCACCATGTACTGCAAGTGCAATCGAGTATGCCCAAGGTTCGGGTAGTTGCAGAGTTTATCCGAAGAGCCTTATAGTGATATGATGATATACCCATGGTGATATGATGGATGATATGCCCGGTTCGAGTACCTCCAAAGTTTACTACAATCGAATATCACCATGCATAGTTTATCCGAATATGGCCATGGGATACTGTAGGAAAAATAGAATGCGGAAGCGGAATCGGAAATAAAGATAGAACAATAGAACAAAGATTTTTAACGTGGAATCCTACTCCAGAAGGAGCGGGATGAAACCACGGGAGAAGCCCCTGAATTGGGCATTTCTTCTATTGAAGTTCTCAATGAGTACAGGGGGTTTGTGGCTCCTTATATAGCCCCACGGACAGACCCAATAGTGACCGCTCCCCCATGTGGTACTAAACACATGGGTGGGCTCTTTTCTTTTCCAACACTCCCCCTCAAGTTGGTAGCTGGGACAGCTGAAACTTACAACAATAAAGAAAAATATACACCATTACATCTTCACTTGAAATCACCACAATAAACGTATGTATCCGCAACTGGTAGACAAACCCGCTTGCTGACGGGTATATCAGGTCACCGGAACGTATCTCTGTCGTGCCTGGAAGGTCACCGGACTGTCTCTGTCGTGCCTGCATGGTCACCGGATCTCTGTCTCAGTCGTGCCTGCGGGTCACCGGACTTTGTCTCCATCGTGCCTTGAAGAAAACAAATCCGGTGCAGAGTCGATGTCGAGGATAGAGACACCACGACGAAGATCGGTGCACAGTGAAGATGGCTTGATATTATGTGAAATCCGGAGTGTTTGGTCTGTCAGTCAATGATGTAGGATGCATATGGATTTTACTCCCCTTTTCTTCCAAACTTGTGAGAATAATGAAAATAATAGACAAGTTGGGAGAAGCAAACATGAATCATTTTTTATGCGTACGGCTTTTTCATTTTGTACGCGCCTTTTTTTTTCATCTTCTCCTTTTACAATTTTCCGTAGGGCTTTTTCAAATGTACGTGCCTTTTCTCATTTTCTTTCTTTTTTTTGACAGAAAAATCTCCCTCTCCTTTTTTTCCATTTTTTTAACGGCTGGCAACTCTAATCCTCCCTTTTTTTTACACGGCCCCATCCTCTCTCTCTTTTTTTTTAAACCAGCCCTCAGCACATTTTTTTAACTAGACTCCCCCTCCATTTTTTTATTCACGTCAGGGCCCACTTCACTTGGGTTCCCACGGGAACCCTATCTCTTAGAAGGCACGCCGTTCTGTGCCGTCGCTATGACAGGAGAGGAGCGCTCGGAGTCAGGGATTTGCGTGGTGGATGTGCAGCCGCCTACGGCCTGGTGTCGTTGAAGATGGGGTCTGCCGGGGGCGCCGCTCATGAGTCTGGGGCGCTGCGCGTGACCTGGTACAACATCGGCATCGACTGGGAGAGATGGCGTGGCACCGCTGCTGGGGCTTTTAAGGGTTTCCTGGGAACCCGTCAGTCCTCAAGCCGCAGCCATGGGAGGTAGCTTCACGCCTGGGTCGAGAGGTTTGGCCCGCTGCTGGAGAAGGAGGAAGCGCAGGGATCGAGGACTTGCAGGAGGCCTCGCGCCTTCGATGGAGATCCCGAGGGATGAGAGGCGCCCGGGCTAGGGCTTGCACGCGAGGAGAGATGATCGAAGGAGGCCGCCAAGGCCTTTGGGGGGCGGCGCCGCCTGGAGCACAGCCACGTGCTCAGGTCGTTCTGGTGCGATGCGCGTGAAGGGAGGTACGCCAGGGAACCGCACACTCGTGCTTTGGAGTATCGAAGCCTTCACGGGGGTGTGCGCCCTGTGCGCGTGATGTGAGGCTCATCGCCTGCATCTGGATCGTGAAGGTCTGATCGCGAAGGAGGGATTCACGCCATGTCTGGAGCGTAATCTGAGAAGCGGATCTGATCGCGACGGTGTCAGTTGGAGTTCGCATCTGGATCTCGAAGTCAAGGCTGGAGCGCGTCCGCCGGGCTTTAGGGTTGCTACATCACCTTGATGGCTCAATCTAGAGTCGCGCAAAGATGCATGCACGAAGAGGAGGAGCCCCTTGGAGGAAGAAGATCGGCACGTGAACATATATTAGGGTTCCAGATCGGAACCCTAGAACTCAGATCTTGAACTCGATAGAAAAACTCAGAATAACATTTTTCTCAAACAATTTTTACGAACAACGAATAATAGATCGAATCTCGAATACACAAAATAAAGAATATAAAACTCCTCGAGAATCGAACCCGCTCTGATACCATGTAGAAAAATAGAATGCGGAAGCGGAATCGGAAATAAAGATAGAAAAATAAGAACAAAGATTTTTAACGTGGAATCCTACTCCAGAAGGAGCGGGATGAAACCACGGGAGAAGCCCCTGAATTGGGCATTTCTTCTATTGAAGTTCTCAATGAGTACAGGGGGTTTGGGGCTCCTTATATAGCCCCACAGACAGACCCAATAGTGACCGCTCCCCCATGTGGTGCTAAACACATGGGTGGGCTCTTTTCTTTTTCAACAGATACGATGGATGCTACACATGATGTACTGCCCCTAGGAATAGGTGCACGATGCACCATTCTTGTGTTCTCTTATATCCAGTGAACAATCGAGTGCTTCCTTGGTGTAATCATTGGATAATCATATGGCTCGGTGGTACTATGGATGCATCGATATTACCATCATTCGCTGACTGCGGCACATTTGCAATACACAGGACACAGATGGCATTTAAAAGATAGATTGAGGACATCATTGGGATACATTCAATGCAACATAAACAGTGTCATGAACAGTGATGCTCCCACGGGGCATTATACATAGTTAGATGAGATTTGTAACCTCATTCCAATATTAAGGGAGTGTCCGTTTATAATAAGCAAGTATAAATATGGGGAATAAGAAGAATAAAGGTCTATTCTATGTTCCATGAAAAGATAGAAATTAAGAGAATAAGGTGGAATAAGGGTAGGTAAGGTAGAATAAAAATTGGTTTAAGAGTGGAACAAGGTGAAATAATAGGATGTGGATAGAAATAGTCGTACTCTTGGGAATCATGCCGGGGAGAGAATGGACCCCTTATTCCGGTGTTTATTCTTCAAACGAACATGACCTAGGGATCCTTGGTTTTGTACCTAAGCATTTATGTTTTTCACATTAATAATTCTCCATGTATTTGTGGTTGATTTCCGCGATTGAACTTTATCCTTGGTTCCTTCAATCTGACATACAAATACATGATTCACTTATCAAATTTATATTTTTTTCAACAATTTAATCTACAAGGGAAATTCGATCTAATCACTTGCTTCTCCAGAAATCTTGACAACGCGGGGGCACTTGGTAAGAGCACCGGTTAAAGGGACATACAATACCTAGTTGAACAATTGATTGTGTGCTCAAATGATCAAGTTGAGGGCTTACTTGGCTTCAAAACATGCCAGTTTGTATGCAGACCCTTCTGCTCTAAAATGTCTTTATTGTTCCCCTGGCCTGTGACGAAGGAGCATGCTCTGTATTTGAAAATTTCTACGCTCTAAGGGCATGTTCGATAGCAGGATCGGGATCAGGATCAGGTCCCGATCTTGCATATCGTTGATCTCGAACTAGTGTCAGAGAAGGGGCTCTCCCCCTTTGCTTGTGGTTTAGGGTAATTTAACTATATCTGACCACGCAATCCTTGCAAAGACAATTATTATGAGGGTTTTTAAAACATAACCACATAAACTTTCATAATTACACGATGAACTCCTCATAATCCTGAGTTATACGTGAAACCTCAAATAATCACTCGGTTTTTACACCCAGAACCCTGTAATTAGTCAACTCCACTTACCTAACTTTCCTTGAGTTGCTCTAACCATATAAAGATCCCATGGTAGAGATTCCTTAATTGCATCGAAAATTTCAAAAAGAGGTTGACATTTGAAACAATAAATTAGAATTATTACAAACAAGTTCAATTTCAATGGAGTGCTCGGATGACTAACTCCTATCCAAGGTTCTCACATCCTTTGCAGGATGGTGGAGGGGTTAGAGGAGGAGGAAAGAGGAAAGTATCTACATGGTTACCTCCTTTCGTAGTTGCAATTGCAGGTGGGTGTAGTAAAGTAGTGGCCACCCAGGTTTTTGTTTCAGAGGGGAACCATTATATGAAAGACAATAGTGTTAAAAAAAAGAAAAGCATAAATTATTATAGGCATTTTTACTTCATGAACCATATAAACTTTGTAGATTATATTCTCGACCTCTGAAACATCGATATTCCTCCTCGACTCTGTAAACTTGCTTTTCTTATAACACAGACCATGTTGTCAATTTAACTTTATTTGAGTTAATTGCTTGGGTTAATCTTAAGATAATCTAATCAATTGAAATCCAACAATGGATATTTTTCACCTCCATGTTCTTTCTCCCACCTTCTTCTCCATGCATATGACGACGAATGTTGGAGATGAAGGAGGTGGAGAAAGGCGATATGGTGGAGGTCTAGGAGGGGTGCAGGTCAGGGAGTGGCAGAGGTTGGGGAGGTGGGTGAACGACTTAGAGGAGGCGGGGGGCGAAGCAAGGTGAGGAGAGGAGGAGGTGGAGTGGGTAGAGGCGAAGGAGCAATGGGAGGAGGAGGAGGCAGTGCAGGATAGGTTTAGATGGTCGAGGGTGGTGCTGGGGGGTGCGTTGGCAGTGGCGCATGGGAAGGTTGGGAGGTTAAGCGCGACAAGGGGGAGGCCGGCGTCGATGTAGGGGAGGGCTGGGAGGTTAAGCGCGACAAGGGGGAGGCCAGCGTCGATGTAGGGGAGGGCTGGGAGGTCGAGAGCGGCACTGTGAGGGTCGGGGATGGTGCTTGGCTGGTTGACGGTGACGTGGGGAAGGTAACTCACCCCTAATGATAGCATTTGGTACATGACGCGGTGGTCGAGGGAGTCATTTTAGAGGCGGGCGACTGCTCCAGATGAGCCCCAAGATGGGTCATTGGCAACGGTAGGGCGGAGGTATGTGTCGTCGGTGTCAGGGCATAAGATGCGGAGGAGCTAGGAGAGGTTTTTGATGGAGCTATCGAGGAGGGTAGAGATCTTCTTGAAGGCGACAATGAGGGGGTCTCGCGTACAGGTTGGTGGACCTTGTCGCTTGGTGGAAGAGACCCGTTAGCTGCTCTGACCTCAGCTTGAGCTCTTGGCACGCAACTTGTCTGCCAGGTGGATGGGTTCCGCCATCACCTGCTTCACCCACTTTCGGACCACATCCATGCTGCTGCTGCTACTACTTATTAGCTCTCTGCTTCTTATGGGGAAGAAGGATGAAGATGATGTCAATGGCACAACTTGTGTAAATATAATAAACAATAAATGTAACACATGCTTTTTTTGACGGAATCCATTCCATTTAACGACCAAATGGATGGGAGTTAACCGCATGATCTTTGATGTAAGGGTTAACAAGTTTACGAGATTGAGGGAAGAATATCGATGTTTTAAAGGTCGAGAAGGTAATTTACAAAGTTTATAGGGTTCATAGGGTAAAAATTCCATTATTATATTGATAAGATATAAGCACGATATACTAAGTATAAAGGGATTTTTACCCCACGAGCCCTATAAACTTTGTAAATTACCTTCTCAACCTTCGAAACAACATAATTCCCCCCTCGATCTCATAAACTTGCTGACTCTTATCCCATAAACCCTGTGGTTAATCTGTTTGAAGTTTGTGGGGGTTATTGAGGGTAATTTACAGGATCAATGGAGTAATTATGTTGTGTAAAAAAGTTGTAGAGTAATATAACAAGTTTCTAAGGTTCGTTGGGTAGAAATCCCAAGTATAAAATTCAAGGAATGGGAAATTATTATCATAATGATTATTCATTGTCTTTTCATGTATATGTATCAATATTTGCTAGCAACTATTAAAAGAAAATTTCTCTATGGACATGTCCGGATGAGGGAAAAAGAAATAAGATAAGGGATGCCGTTTTGTTGATTTAAGAATAAGAAAGGTATAAATACTATCGGAGACAGATAAATGACATAATCATGATATAACCACTTGCATGGAATAGCTTATCGTGAGGTAAGGGATGTCGTTTTGTTGATTTAAGAATAAGAAGGGTGCTCACCTCGTGCTCTAGTGAAGACCATAATTGTCGTCAACTTAAGGCTTTGTGTATGCGTACTGCCCACAAGGAGTCTTCACTCGTGGCTCCACAAAGAGCATGGGAAGCTAAATCTCTTTAATAGAATATATATAGCTAATGATGTTGTGTTAGCTCTTGATTACTTTCATTATGATGGTGAGACGATAGTGGTTCATAGTGACTTGTAACCGAGCAACATTTTTCTTGAAGTAGATATAACCGCACGCGTTGGAGATTTTGAACTGGCAAGGTCTCTCAACAAGACTGCTAGCTAGCATGGTGAAAGGCATGATTACCATGGTTGTGAAGGGGATTATCGAATACATCACATCATGTCCGTTTGCAATATGTTACTGATCTCTTATTTTGAATTGATGTTTACGTTAATTAATTTCATAAAACCTTAATGGTAGAGTATGATATGGAAAGTTCAATCTCAGCACAAAGCGGATAAGTGGATTAGAGAACATGAATTTTCACATTACGTTGATAGTAGTTATTCCACATTTTATTCGTGATATCAAAGACCCAAAATTGCTTGAAGAGGGAGACGATATAATCTCAAAACAAGATGTATATGATTGCATGGTTTCAATGTTTGGGATCTTGCAAATTGTGATCCATGGTATAGAAATGCTATTATGTTTGTGCATGTTATTGAAGATCTCTTCTAGATTATGGGTCTAGAAATAGACCCGTAGAAGAACGGTTAACCTGCTATACATCATAGTAGAATTAGATCCCTGGAAAATCACATATCCATTGTTGGATATCAAATCTATCATCTCGATGATTTAATGATATAAATGAAATCAACAAATGATTTCATGTTTTCTTGTAAGTAGTTGTACTGATTACATTTAAAAATAACTTTGCAATACATAATAATTTCATCATTGTAGACGTTGACAGTAGTATGGTTTCCACCCCGTACGGTGCATGGGTATGCATTAGGAATTGCTCTAGATGAGCACCGGCAAGATTACCTTTTATATATGTAAAAAAGATCACAATACATGCAAAATCTCGAAGAATATGTTCTTTTGAAATATGCTCATCATAAAATTATACACCCACCTTAACATCAAAACAACTACAACACTCCTTCAAGGATCATAAATAGATGTTAATTTCAAACATAAAATGACAAGATTCTATAGAATGCGACAGAGCTTTTAGGCTAGCCAAGCTATTTCTTTGAGGTCAAAATCATAAAATTAAACACCTCATTTTAACATAGATACAACTACAATACACACTCCTTCACGGATCACTAATAGATGTTAATTTCAAAATATGAAATGATGAAATTCTATACGAATGTTAAAGAGCTGTTAGGATAGCCAAAATGTTTCTACTAGGCAAGGAATTTGGTGTTCGCAGAATTTGTGGATCCTTTTGCCATCATAGGTGTATTGTAATTATGCGTGAAACGCAATTGCCCGTGCAAAGCACGAGCTCCCTACTCGTTCTTTTTATTTTAGAATCTACTTGAATTCTATAATGTTATCAGCATAAAATGACGGGTTATGTGCGCCTCAAGTATATGTAGGTCCGCTCTTATAGTTAAGCGAGGCTACATACGGGGGTGAGGAAAGTCCAGACAAGGAAAGGAGAAGAGGGTGGTGACAAGAGTGAGTGATGGGGGTGGCGAGTGTCGCAGTAGGGGATGGAAGTGGAGGGTGGAAGGTTTCGTTGCAGCAGGTGTTAGGATTGTAGTCAAATGAGGATTAAGAATCCTAATGGGAGTGAAGTCCTAATCCTAATAGTTGTTGAGTTGTATCCTATTTATAGTCCTATTGGGAATAGGACTATGGGGTTGTAACTGAGCTATATATAAAGGTGGTGGAGGCATTGCCTCTACACCACTAACAAGAAACAATGTAACTCCTAGAGAAATGGGGGGGGGGGGGGGAGAGAAGAGAGAGAAAGAATAAGGGAACGGAGAGAGCTGTACTCGTTCTTCTTATAGTGACCTTCTTCTCCGGTGGTCGCGAGAAGTGACCGACCACCATTATATATGATTGTTCTTTCTACCACATGCTTCCATGATGATAATCGATTGCGCATCCGCATCTACATCTGCTTCCGTATCTAGGAGTCCGATATCCGAGAGGAGACGATATCCATTGGTTCGTGTACCTAACAACTGGTATCAGAGCCATATTCAGCATTATTGAAGGGACACGATGCGATGGATCAGAGTGAAAGTCGACGTCGACAAACGACGTGATGCAACAGATGCGACAGATCGGAGCGAAAGTCGACGTCGACAAACGACGTGATGCAACATATGCACATTTCTCAGAAGTCGTGATATGGTGGTCTTTGGAGAAATCGACCAGATGTGTCGAAGAATTCTGTTAGCGGCGGCTAGCAGGAGATCGTGCAAGATGACACGTTAAGGACACCCAGTGGCGGGTGCGTCACCTAGAGGCGGTGAGTTCCTGCTAACGAGACTTGCAGATGACGATGATGGCCTAGTGCAGACCCAAGATGATGAAGAAATCGTGATGGAATTCAACTCAAGGGGGAGATTGTTAGGATTCGAATCATATAAGGATCGGGAATCCTAATAGGATTGGACTCCTAATCCTAATAGTAGCTGGGTTGTATTCTATTTATAGTCCTATTGGGAACAGGACTATGGGGTTGTATTTTATATATATAAAGAGGAGGGTGGAGTAGGACTAGATAGAATACAACTCAACTACTATTAGGATTAGGAGTCCAATCCTATTAATACGACTCTAATCCTAACAGCATGAATGTGTGGTAAGGGTTTACTACAAGTTAGGCGGTTGTTTGGCTTCGGAAATTGAATTAATATTGAGGAAAATTGTCATTCTTTGACTCTAAAACGTAACGATCAGAACAAATGGAAGTTAGCACAAGGTTATAGCAAGTAACGGTTAACAACTTGCAATGAATCATGGAAGTGGAACACACAAACGTTCAATCACACAAGCATAAATATACACAGATTTACAAGGTTCACATGTAACCAACTTACGTCCTTAGGCCTTGCGATCGAGTATCACTATTAAGAGAAAAAAGTACAAATATTTTTTAAAGAGGCCTAATCATATGAGAGTTTATATGCTACTTCCGTACAGATGGATCTCTGATACAAACGAGTCCAAATATCGGAATAAAAAAATCTTTAAAAAGAAGTTTCACCGCTTTATTGGGATATGGTACGGTAGAAGGAGATGCATACGAGTGTTCTTCAACGTAGATCAAATGATCAAAGATTCAATGCATATTACCACAACTCAAGGAGAGAACTTCGTTATTATGATCTAACCTTCTAAAAGGGTGATTGAAACTGCTAGTAAAAGATGGACTTGGGAGCAAAACTTATGTAAAAGGATACCAGTGCCGATTCCCATAAAATTTCTTTATTTGTTTGGTTTTTAAACTATACTCATGTTTTGTAACGTCAATAAACATGATTGTATAGAAACTATTTTATCAACACCATCATACAGGCAGTACTCGTTCACCACAGAAGTCCCAAACGAAGGCAAAAAAAAAAATTGTTGCTGCGATTTTCTGGCAGGATTCCTGTGTTGGAAAAAAACAAAAGAAAAATGGTGGTGGTGAACCATCATGGGAGGAGGAAGGAAACTCCGTCAAATGGTCGGAGACTCGGAAGAGAAAGAACGGAGACACCTCTCCATTATTGCGCTGCCCCATACGGCAAGAAGGAAGTTGAAACGTCTCTCTTCCGTGATAGCATGCTGTTGCTTTTTCCCTCACACACAGTTCCCAACACCAATTCTCCCTTTCCTTTCCCTTTCCATGAGCACCATCATTGATGGGTTCCACTCTTTTCCTGGCTGAAATCGCACAGGCCAATTCTTGGAATCCAAAACCATATATTTTCTGACGTTGTTACAGCACGAGATGGTGATAAATGGATGGTGACTAGTACCTGAACACGTGAATGATGTTTATCCATATTCCCACACGGCTCAACCATCTTAGCTTAATTGGATGCATGTGGGTGCTCGGCGGCTCGAACGCCTCACATGGGTCTGTCTTTCCACCTTGCCATTGCTGCCTCTCTGCCTTCTGCAACTCATAAATCTTGATTACCCACATTGATTCCGAGGTTGAATGTGAGCTGGTCCGTGAGCAAGATTTCCGGTGAGCTACAGATGTTGTGGTGAGGATTCCTTAGGATTTATGGGTCACTTGGAAAACATGGGTTGCTGTTTATCTGACACGCACTTGTGCTGATCTTTCAGCTTTTCTTTTGTTTAATGTGCTTTGGGTCGTTGCTTCCTTCTCCTTTATCTTCTTTCTCTGCCAAAAAAAACCAGGTCATAGAGGTGCCGGGAGATGGATCCCGAAGGTCTGAAGGTATCAAAGGTATCATCTTGCGTTTTCCCTTCTGTAACAACATACCCATAATTTCTATTTCTTTTTCTGTGAAGAAAATGATCAAGTTCCTTCTGTGAAGCCTTTGATTTTATCTTAATATCTAGTTTTGAACCAAAAAAGAGTTTTTTGTAGTGTTGAGTTGAATTCGTGTGATCAGAGAGGATTAATTTGTTTACTTTGCAGCGTAAGGATTCCTGGAGGACCATCTTTCTGTTGGCATATCAGAGCCTGGGTGTGGTTTACGGAGACCTGAGTATATCCCCTTTGTACGTGTATACGAGCACATTCGCAGAAGATATCACGCATTCTAACACGAACGAAGAGGTATTCGGTGTACTATCCTTCGTTTTCTGGACTCTAACACTGGTTCCCCTCTTCAAGTATGTGTTCATAGTGCTCAGAGCTGACGACAATGGAGAAGGTGAGAGAAAACTTTTGGCATAATGGTATTTCCTAATTAAATAAAGTGCACCACAGTCAATTGAATTGTCTTTTGTTTGTTGAATATACATGCAGGTGGTACATTTGCTCTGTATTCTTTAATATGCAGACATGCTAATGTGAGTCTCCTCCCTAATAGACAAGTCCTCGACGAGGAGCTATCAACATACAAGTTGGAAAGTCCCTCCCGAAACGAAAAACGAGTCTGGGGTCAAAGCTTTTCTAGAGAAGAGTAAAAAATTGCACACGGTGTTGCTGTTGGTGGTCATGCTCGGCACTTGTATGGTCATTGGAGATGGATTGCTCACACCAGCACTGTCAGGTATCATACTATATTTCTCGACTCAGGAGTAGAATCGATCTTTATGTGTGGATGCAAAACTTGGCTACCTATATTCAAATGAAACTTCCTCGGAATGGTTACATGCATTATTGTATTCGAGTGCTTCTTTCTTGTTACCTTCTCCATTTATTTTATATAAAATTCACCTGGACTGATATTGTTTAGTCTTTATCCAGTTTTCTCCGCAGTTTCTGGGCTCGAGTTATCAATGTCTAAAGACAAACATGAATGTAAGCATTCGGAAACTAGTTCCCATTATTGGTTTCCTTTCTTTCAGTACCTGTAGATTCGATGTATTTGCTTGTTTAAAAGAAATGGCTCATGCTGTCAGCACAATATTCTGTTTGTGACATTAATTGTAAACAAGGATTCATTGAAAATAGAATCAGTTCTTCTTATTTAATACACAACCAAACATAGTAAGACTACAATAATAGGAATAAAACCACAATGGAAAGATTGTAATTTTCAATCACTAATTCCTATTCCTCTTATGGAGTATTCTCTTTATAAGTCACTTATTCCCATTTATATTGGGCATATTCTCTACTCTCCCTCAAGATGAGCATAATTATTTGTCATTCTTAGCATGGAAACACACCTATCAAATGCCATTCGATGAAGTGGCTTGGTGAGGACATCAATGGTCTCGACACGAGAAGATACATGTGTAGTGGCCACGATCTCATTGTGAATGATGTCCTTAATGTAGTAGCAAAAAACGTCTACATGTTTATTCCTCGTTAAAAGCTAGATTATTGGCTATACATATGTCATCCTTATTGTTGCATCTCGGTTGCTTAGGAAGAGTCATCTCCACTAGAATGTCTGTCATGACCAATCCCATCACCACATAGTCTCAGCAATGACTTATGCCATTGCCATATATATAGAGAATACCCTATCCTTTAGGGAAACCAGATTTCTGGTCCACTACCCAATCGGTAGCTGCTTTCATCCATACCTGTCTTTCGCTGCTTCAACTGAACTAATTGTATGTCTAAGTCTAGGTTAAGTATCGTATGATGCTTTTGGCCTCTCTCCTGTAGCCCATCTTTCCTTCCCGCGACCTCTTCTAATCCATAGAAAGAATTCACCCAATCTGGGATCCCCTAAACAAAACCCTAGTTAAATAATTTCCCATAGCGGTCTCACATAAACTTCAAGTTTTCAGACTAGCATTGGCTTCATTCATCCAATAAGTTTACCAGTATGGAACTAACCATCTTTACTTGATTGACTTGCTCAACAGCTTACTAACAAATACATGTTAGATAGATGAGATTCTAGCAATGTAGATGATGTGATAAGAGTAGAAGGTGAGAACATAAATGAGTGGAGGTTGAGTCGAGCATGCTAGAAAGAAAAGCTAAGTTGGCTATGCACCAACATGTGACCCCTAATTGGCGTAATTAATCAACACATCTTGCACCTGCTACTTTGATTATTCAATCTGACCCACTGAGTAGCCTAAACTCTTGTACCTCCAAGAGTAGGACTATATATATTATTCGTGGTGTCCTGAATTCATCGTCCAATCCTGCATGGCTTAGCCTGCTGAAGCCAGCTTAGCTATTGTTCTCATTTGAAAACTAAATATAAAGGCAAATAGAAAGCTAAAACTATATGTACCGTGAGTTTGTTGTTTGAACTAGTTTCCCTGTAGAGAGAAAATGTATGGATATCCCAGCCCGATCACCTTGTTGAGTAAGTAACTTCCCTTCCAATTGGATGAATGATCTAAAACCACTTATTATAACTACATTCTTCTTCAGAATAATACATGACTAAAAAAGCTGAATCTTCAGGATATAATTTCTTATTTCGAGGAAAGCTCAACGTGATGCAACGTGGCTGTCATTTTTCGTGCAAGAAGATGGAGCATTGCCGTCTACCCTAAACTTGATAGATTTTTGATAAGAATGAAGGGGCGGTGGTGGATGTGAGGTTGGGAATATCAAAACATGGAAATGAGTGCAAGGTGTGGAACTGAGCTAAAAAAATCTTATATATATTTTATTTCCAACTTGACTTTATGGATGCTATTTTCTACTATATTTTTAAATTTTAGATATTGATGAATCCACATTTATCTATCTTATTATTTGATCTTAGCTCAATTCCGAAGGTAATTCAACTAATAAACCCGTTAAAATAATAAAACAATCAATCCATGGTGTATGTATAACAAGGGCTAATTGTTGTATATTAATTTCTTTATTCAGTTGTATATTAACCTAAATTCTCCTACATATGATTAATTTTTATTAACTCTAAATTAAATAAAATCAACTCTATTGTGTATATATCATTCATATTAATAAAGGAAAATTAACAGAAAATACCAACTTGTATGTATGTGAAATAAAATAAAGCCCTAATTAGGCACAAAAAGTCGTAAATACATATATCTCTCACGTACAATCTCTTATAAACCCATAGTCACTTTTCAATTAATGCCCATTCATTCATCTACAAATCACGATCGAAATCAAATATAAAAGAATTGGAGTTCACATGTGAAATTTGGATTTTGGGACTTAGTTCCATATTGCAATTATTTACTAAATTTCACTTAATATTTCATGTACATGATTAATTATTTTCTATCTATTTTTTTTTTGAGGCTCTATCTATTTATTTATTTTATTTGGAATACGTTTTAATAAATTCCATAGAAATCAAAACTCAAAACTATAAAATTGAAATACCCTTGTTGTTGTGCTGTGCATGCGACCCATGTGCGCCCCTTTGAGCTGTACTCTATTGCTGCGCGACCCCAGTGCTACCCCTCGTGCGTGACGCCGTCTGCTACATGCCCCTTGCCTTTGTTACGAGTTGACGCAAATTGGAGTACAACTTGTTTGTTGCTGCAAGCGTGGCTATGTTTGTGCAGCAAGTTGTAGTTTCTTGTCCATCTTCCTTTAGCCGTGGTGCTCCAGTCATCCGGGCACTCCTTCAACCCGCGTAGCTCTTGTTGAGGCGTGTTGTTTTGACTCCTTGAGGTTAGTTCCCTGTTGGGGGAGAGCATCTGTGGTGTGGGCAAAGCCCTTGAATATTGTTGGGGTGCTTTTTCCTCTTGTGTTTTTAGCATCAAATTGAGAAGTGGGTGATCTGTCATGTGTGTAGTTTGCAAAACATATGTTTAATGATAACCAAGAGCTATCTACTGTAGGGATTCTGCTATTGGATGTGCATTTAAGGTGTCTGACATAGCATCTGCAAGTGTTGTCAAAAATCTAAAAGGCATTAACTTAGTTGTGAATGATATTATGATGCTTGAAGCATGCAGAGAACATGACTTGGCAAATGATACCGCCGTGGATAATCCTTCTCAAAGGAATCATTTTTGAACGAACTTGGTTTTTTTGTAGTGATATATTGTGGCTCATCTTTTAATACGAGAAGGGGAAATGCTTGCTCTACCAAATCTGAGTGGATTATCGATAGTGGTACAGATTGTGGCTCATCTTTTAATACAAGGAGAAGGGGAAATGCTTGCTCTACCAAATCTGAGTGGATTATCGATAGTGGTACATCCGATCACATGATAGGTGATCTGAAAATGTTTGATGATTGTAAGTTATCATCATGAAGAGAGAAACTTACAATGTATACGGGTCTCCTGCTATGGTTGTTGGAAAAGAGATGATTTCTGTTGTCGACCATTTTCTCTTACTGCTGCATTTCACGTCCTTGATTTCCCAATAAACCCTCTGTCATTTAGTAAGATTATTAAAGAATTGTACTGCATGCTGATTTTTTATCACAAGTCGTGTGTTCTAGAAGACTTGCAGACAAACAAGAAAGTTGGAATTGGTTTAATCGAAGATTCAATCAAAAGAAAGTGCTTGTGTTAATAGAGAAGCTGCTGAAAACAATTATAATCAGCTTGTTTACTCCTCGAATGACCCGATTTCAGAAGCGTCTGTTGGTATTCCTACTATTCCTGATGTGACTAACAATGACTTGCAAGATTCTGAAATGGAACAAACATCAATCACTAATCCTATGATTCATGATGAGGCTGAAAAATGATGTTCAGAACGTTGAGTTAGAGCAATTAGATGACAAACATTGCCCA